>JABUQX010140896.1:40000-42125 GCA_015478945.1 Trachelipus rathkii
TTGCTTTAAAACTGTTCTTGAATCCAACTTTTATGGGTTGGAGGATGGCTCAGTGGTAAAGCATCGAGTATATTGTCCTCATTCGCAACATGCGGTGGTTCAATTCCAGAGAAGGCAGTAAATTCTTTACCTTCCCATTAAATGTTCTTTCTTTATTTACATCTTATATAATTGCGATTAATATGCAATATTTAACATATATATATATATATATATATATATATATATATATATATATATATATATATATATATATATATATATATATATATATATATATATATATATATATATATATATATATTCTATATATATATCAGTTTAATATTTTATTTAGTTTTATATTAGTTTATTTTTTTTATATTTTAACATTTTATTTTTATTTTATATATATATATATATATATATATATATATATATATATATATATATATATTAATATATTTATATATTCTATATATATATATATATATATATATATATATATAATATATATATATATATATATATATATATATATATATATATATATATATATATATATATATATATATATATATATATATATATATAAATATATAACAACAATAACCGATATATATATATATGGCTAAATTTATTCTTTATTTTAAATTAGTTTAGCCTTAAATAATACAGGGTCAAAATGTTCGAACTTCTCATTTCCGTTTGTTGGCCATACCTCTGTCGCACTCAAAAATGAACTTTAGTCCTCTCTTAATCACTCGTTCCCTCATATCCGCTTCAATATTATTTTGACTAACTCTTCAAAAATTGGCTCAGTTTTCAAATACAAAGAGCGTTTCCCTGCGCTGTTTGAGTACGGAGTCGTCTATAAGTATACCTGTCCTCGCTGAGATCGAGGGTCCTATATAGGATCTACCACCAGACTTCTCCGTTCTCGAGCATGTGCCCACATGGGAATTAGCCACAGAACCTTATGCCCTCTGCCTACAAAAGATTCTTCACAATTAGAACTCATCCTGGGGCATGCTCATCTCCTTTGAAATTTGAACAATTTGAGTTACTTTCCTCTGCCCCTGACACACAGTTTCTTCTAATTCTTGAATCTTTATTCATCAATAAATATAAACCACCCCTAAACAGTAATGAATCTGCAACTCAATTATTTACTGTATAGTGTCCTGCTTCGTTAATTATCAAATTCTAGAATATTCGTTCTTCCATCGTTTCAAAACGTACTTTGTCTACCAACTAAATTTTTTAGCTCCGCCTCAATTGTAACTTCAGTCTGAAATTTTTTAACATTTGTCACATTACTGATCCTCCTCTGCAACGTTTCAAGGTAATTATAACTTTCTATTCTTTTGTGTTTTTAATTCTTTTTAGTGTGATTTTGATTTCATTCGTTATTATAATTATAATTATAATTATAATTATAATTATAATTATAATTATAATTATAATTATAATTATAATTATAATTATAATTATAATTATAATTTATTATAATTATTAATTATATAATAATTGCTATAGCTATAGTTATTGTTATTATTATTATTATTATTATTATTATTATTATTATTATTATTATTATTATTATTATTATTATTATTATTATTATTATTATTATTATTATTATTTTTTTTATATATATTGTTATTGTTATTGTTATTATTTCTATTATTGGTATTATTTTGTTTTTTTTATTGTTAATTACTGTTCATATTTTCAGTTTTTAATTTGTAATTTCTCTTATAAATTATAGTTTTAATATATTTTATAGACCTGATGATGACATTTGTTGTGTCGAAACGTCGCCCTAATAAATGTTCAAATATGCACTGTCCTTCCATTTCATTCTACGTTTGAAGTTTCCTAGAAACAGAAGTTTCATATATATATATATATATATATATATATATATATATATATATATATATATATATATATATATATATATATATATATATATATATATATATATATATATATATATATATATATATATATATATACTATATATAAGTAAACAAAGGCTTTATTACAGGAAGAATTCAAGAAAGGCAACAGAGGCGCAAAGTTTTCTTTACCTTCCGTAATAGTTCTTTGTTTACCTACTTATTAATTGCGAGGATAACGT
>JABUQX010140897.1:12500-15427 GCA_015478945.1 Trachelipus rathkii
TTATTAAGAATCATAACCTCTATCCCAGTAACTTCGTGCCCTCCGGAAAGATCTTTCACTACTTTAGAAAACCTCAAAATGTACATTGGAAATTTTACAGAAAAGGAAAAACTAAGAAGATTAATTTTAATGCGTGTTTATACAATACTTCTAAGTACACAATAAATATGGAGGGAGTTGTAAATCACTATGCTGCTAAGAAAGCAAGAAGAATTCACCGTATTTTTTTTTTTTTTTTTTTATAAATAATAAAACCATTTCTATTTTGAAATTACTATCAACGATATATTATTTTATTCCTTTGTATTCAAGTAAGGACATGTATATATATATATATATATATATATATGTATATGAATATATATATATATATATATATATATATATATATATATATATATATATATATATATATATATATATATATATATGCTCTTCTGGATCTATATATATATATATATATAAATATATATAAATATATATAAATATATATATATATATATATATATATATATATATATATATATATATATATATATATATATATATATATATATATATATATATATATATATATATATATATATATATATATAAGTATGGTAAAGCAAGCTTAAATGTTCTTAACTTAAACGCCGCCCCCTAACTTTAGAAAATATTTTCTGCCTTTTCAGCTTATAACAGGAAAATATCATTGGTGATTTGCCGAAATTTTAACAGAAGCTATTTTCTGCTTTGCCACACGTTTAGCTACTGGTTCTTCAATGTTTAATTAAACAGCTAAAGAGCTAACTATCGATTCCATTTCCTAAAAAAAAAAATTTTAACAACCGGCGAATCGGCGTCAGCTCGCCGGTACAAATCACCAAAGGCAGAATATACAATATATCTAAAAGATAATACATATAAACACTGCATTATCATTTTTTATCATTTATTATTATTTTCATTTATTATTATTAATATAACTATAATTATAAATTAACTTAAATTTATCATTCTTATAATTTATTATTCTTGAAATTATTATTATTAAAATTATTATTAAATTTATTTTCATTAACAATATTATAATTATCAATATCATTATCGTTGTCATTATCATCATCATTAATATTAATATTAATATTAATATTAATATTAATATTAATATTAATATTAATATTGTATTAATACTAATATTAATATTAATATATTAATATTAATATTAATATTAATATTAATATTAATATTAATATTAATATTAATATTAATATTAATATTAATATTAATATTAATATTAATATTAATAAATATTAATATTAATATTAATATTGCTGTTGTTATTGCTTTTATTATTTTATTATTATTATTATTATTATTATTATTATTATTAATGTATTATTATTATTTTCTTATTATTATTATTATTATTATTATTATTGGTATTATTATTATTATTGGTATTATTATTGTGTGTGTGTGTGTGTGTGTGTGTATTATTATTATTATTATTATTATTATTATTATTATTATTATTATTATTATTATTATTATTATTATTATTATTATTATTATTATTATTATTATTATTATTATTATTATTATTATTATTATTATTATTATTATTATTTTTATTATTATTAATATTATTATTATCGCAAATGTTCATTTATCATATTCCCTTGGACAGTTTTTGAAATAAAATATGATATATATGAGCATTTTGCATATAATGAGAGATACTATCACTTATATATTCATGTTGGTATTCCTTCTCAAGAAACTATTCGTTATATATATATATATATATATATATATATATATATATATATATATATATATATATATATATATATATATTATCATATATATATATATATATAGGAACTATGGGGAGTCTTGCGTGGTGGAACTTGTTCATGGAACGACCTCTTCCTACTTTCTTATTAATTGCGTTTTTTCTCAAGGTTCTTTTTATCTCCAACATTACTCTTACTTTTCATCAACGATCTTCTTATCTGCACTTCTAATTTTGTTCACAATTATTCCGATGACTCAACTCTTCATTCTTCCGCTCATTTCAAATCTGTACCCTGTATTGCATCTAGAGTTGCCTCTCGTCTTACAACTTTTTGATTCAATTCTTGCCGATCTGGTCGGGATTTCTCAGTGGGGTATCAGCAATCTTGTGAAGTTCAGCTCTTTTAAAACTCAACTTCTTCCACATTTTCCTCTCAAAACTCCTCCAAACTCTCCCCTTCGAAGGCTCTAACGTCCCGCCAGTTAACTACATAAACATTCCTGTACTGAACATAAATAGCTTATTGCCTTAGAGACCCAATATAACTTCGGTTGCCAAAGCGGCCTTAAAGAAGCTGGGAATTCTGTTCAGAGTGTGTAAATATATTTCTTCTGCTCAGCTACTCCAGTTATATAAGGGTCTTATCCAATCTTATATAGAGTACTGTTTTCACTTTTGGGGTGGTTCCGGTGACACCCTTCTTTTGGATAAGGTTGAGGCTGAGGCTAAGGGCCTTATAAACTGTCCCCAACTTTCTGACTCCCTTAACCCTCTTTCTCTGCGACGTGACATTGGCGCACTATCACTTTCTATAGGTATTACAACGGAAGGTGTTCGAAGAAATTCTCCTTCCACATTCCCTCCACCACTGATTTGCCACTCGTAACACAGGGCCTTGCTCACATGAATATTGTGTGTGAATATTGGAGACTCAAGGCTCATTCATTGTGGTGCCTCATTCTTTCAGACAACTGTTTTGTGGAACTCACTTACCCTTCATCTATTTTTCAACTGTATTCATTTCCTCTCCTTAAACTACGTCGGCGCCCACGATTAATTGCGTTAGGGGCTAGGGTTTGGGTGGGTTTACTTTCCTTTTGTTTCTCCCTCATTTGAAAAGGGCCTTGCCTTGAGCTGGTGAGTA
>JABUQX010140899.1:5000-17500 GCA_015478945.1 Trachelipus rathkii
AGTCATGGCTTTCTCGTGCCATCATCGTTGAAAATAAAAAAAAGGATTTTTCTATTATTTTAGATTATATAGAAGTTTGTAACGGCTTGAAAGGTGGAAAAACTTATTTCCGATTGGTTGATTTCAATCTTTTTGAATGTGACCTGTCGTGGTGAAAGGTATCTCCGTTTTCATCGATGCTCTTTACAAGTCCTTGAGCAAGGCCGTGGCGTGGCCTGGGGCATTGCAGCAGCATCTGGCGTGCGTTTGGAGTGATTTTCGCGGAGGGCTTCTCCGCTGTCTCTTTTTAGCCTAGGGTCAAACTATCTATTATTAAATGCTGGAATTTCGCCAAGAAAGATGGAGTAGAATGTTACTTTGCTTCTTCAAAGTTGTAAACTTTTATAATATATATTCATCAGCCGCATTTTTTAATAATTTTAAGAGAAAAATTATAAAAATTATTAAAAAAAAAAATTCCATTTTTATATTTTTCATAAGTTAAAAAGTCCTAATTTTTTTTTTTTAGGTATTTTGGAAATACCATAAAAAAAAAACTGAAAAAGTTATTGAGCTTCATTCAATCCGGTTTCTTCGTAGTTTTAATATATATATATATATATATATATATATATATATATATATATATATATATATATATATATATATATATATATATATATATATATATATATATTTACTATATATATATATATATATATATATATATATATATATATATATATATATATATATATATATATATATATATATATATATATATATATATATATATATATATATATATATATATATATATATATATATATATATATATATATATATATATATATATATATATATATATATATATATATATATATATATATATATATATATATATATATATATATATTACGGAAAAGTAGTAGAAGAATATGACGCAAGTCGAAAAGCCCCGTTTACCGTCCATACCCACAATTGAGAACTCGTCACCTTCAGAAAAATCCATCCTGAGGTTTCACGAGACTGCGACGGACCCTCACTATGGTATCTCGTCGATGTGTGGTTCATTCATCCCTTGGGCAAAGCAAAACCCCGCCATTCACTCCTATTATGCACCTTTATTCTCGCCTCTGCCAAACTCACATTTCTCTCCTTCAGACATTCCTTTACTGACTCAATCCACTTTTTCTTCGGTCTCCCAGCCGGTCGATTCCCAACACACTCACCACTATACATCCGCTTAACCAACCGACTATCATCCATCCTTTCCACATGACCAAACCATCTCAACGTACTTTCATTTATTCTCTCATTTACTCCTTTCTTCACACCACACAACTATCTCAATACGTTCATTCCTCATTTTATCAATTCTTCTCATACCTAGCACACCCCTAAGATTGTCCATCTGAACACATTGTACTTTAGATCTATACCTCTTTATTCCAGACCATAGTTTCACAACTATACATTAATACAGGTAACAACATACCCTCATGCAAAACCTAGCACACTCAAGACTTAGTCCATTCACATAAAACAAGGATTTAATTGCACCAGCCACCTTAATTCCTATCATTCACAACTTTCCTACTACATCCTGAATCATCGGTTCCCTTTTCATCCAACATATATCCTAAATATTTAAACTCAGATACTTGTTCCAGTTTATCACCATCTAACATGACTTCACACCGCAGACTCTCCTCACTCACTACCATAACCATACTCCTATATATATATATATATATATATATATATATATATATATATATATATATATATATATATATAT
The DNA here is from genome assembly GCA_015478945.1 of Trachelipus rathkii. Taxonomy (NCBI): domain Eukaryota; kingdom Metazoa; phylum Arthropoda; class Malacostraca; order Isopoda; family Trachelipodidae; genus Trachelipus; species Trachelipus rathkii. The sequence continues at coordinate 6,781 of JABUQX010140899.1, forward strand.
ATATATATATATATATATATATATATATATATATATATATATAATGTAGCACTAGCTCTATATATTTTGATTGTACTCTAAATTCAGTTAGGGATCTTATTGAATAGAAACAAGAGAAGAACTAGGAAAAATATTTCCATTTTCTACCAGTTTCTCTAGAGATAAGATGAATAGTTTTATTATGGGTGATAATTTCGATGATGAAGCTTTGCTGAAAAAGCAAATGATTTAAAAATAAAATAAAAAGGAAACCGAAGAATTCTATCCAAGCATTTATAATCGAGAATTTATTTATTTTTTTACACATTTGCCCCCACTCCCGGGCAAGGCCCTACTAGAGAGAGGAGTCTCTAGAAAAAAAAAAAAAACTAAACATAATTTAATGCCAACCTCCTAGCTATAGACGCAGACGAAGTAAATGACAACAATTATACTGACTCGGGTATGTACAAAACTACGAAATATCTAAAAATAACAGTGAGTTAAATACTCATTTGTAATGAGAGAGAGAGAGAGACAAAAAAAAATGGATATAAAAAGGTTTTCAACCAAGAAATATAAAAGAAAATTTCACTCAATTAGTCTTAGAAAGTTTCTTTTATTGATATTTCGTCAAAATCACGGGTTTTTAATATAATATTTACTCAAAGCTTAGCTATAATAATGACTAAAAACAAAGGAATGCAAATATTGCTGGTGTTGGTTTTAATTACATTTGGACATTACATCATATTTTTATCCAAAGGTTTATACGGTAATAAGAGAATGATATACCACGAGGTCTCAATTGTAATTTCCGTCAGTTTAAACAATTAAAGCTTTCCTAAAGGTATGATATATTAGACAGCAGAGCCCAATATATATATATATATATATATATATATATATATATATATATATATATATATATATATATATATATATATATATATATATATATATATATATATATATATATATAAATATATATATATATTCAATTTTATAGGTTGTTAGAATTACTGGAATTTACCGGATATATCTTACGTAGGATAGTACGAACGGAGAGAATGTGTTTCTGGCTTTAGATAAAAAAAAAAAAAAAAAAAAAAAAAAAAAAAAAATGAAGGGTGTATTTATAAGGAACATTTTTAGATTATTCTAATTATCCCATTGTTTATTAGTGTAAAAACATATTTTCTCCTTTTGCGTATGCCTGACGAATTTACCCCATCGGAGACCAATTAAAACTTTATTATAGGGAGTTAAATTATGAGAGAGAGAGAGAGAGAGAGAGAGAGAGAGAGAGAGAGAGAGAGAGAGAGAGAGAGAGAGATTTTAATTAACCTAACATAGCATACAAATAAAGCCAAAACATCAAAATTCTGATGACATTTGACATTTACTTTTGTTTTTCAGCTACTCGGGGAAAAGTTAACAGCAGGAGGATAAGAAAGTTTCCCACTTCCTTTTCAATAGCTTTTAACTGAACTGAACATCCGACGCGGCCACGAGAATCTCCATGCAGGGTCTTCTTTACTTATTATATTTACACTTGAATATATTACGCTGAAAATATTCTATCCAAAAAAATTATCTAATTCCCTCAGACTTGTTAACCAATAAATTTTATAAACATATTTCTGAAATGATTATATAAATACTTTGTATAATTCAGGTTTTCAGTTTGAATTAATAGATATACAAAATCTATAATAGATATATAAAATCTTAATATATATATATATATATATATATATATATATATATATATATATATTTATATATATATATATATATATATATATATATATATATATATATATATATATAAATTTTTATATATATATATATATATATATATATATATATATATATATATATGAGTTAATTTAGAATATATAATATGCCATTAAAGTCTATAAATATAGTTGTGGTTCTATGCACCAAGGGCAAATTTCCTCCTTCCGTTAGACAATATGAGCTGCCCGAGAGCTCCTATATAAGCTTTCCCTGTATTGAATTTACCATAAATAAAAGTGCCATCTCTTTTTATCTTTAATAAAATTCTATAATATCTTAGGACACATAATGAAGAATTGTGGAATCGGAGAAAATAAATTCCAGCTTCAAATTGACTCCCCCTCCGGCAACCGACTTAAAACAATCGAAGTACTGTTTCATCCAATATAAAATGTCTTGATTTTGTGTTTCCCGCTATTGGTCTTCAACCCTGATACAAATTAGCGTCTCTATAATTATTTTGAAGTTACAAGAACAATGAATTGATTAAATTAATCCAAACCGAACTATGAACTTCAGCTTCTTTCGTTATATGACAGAATTTTATATGTGAATATCATTATATAATAAAATTATCAAGAACACATTCTCATTATAAATTTTAAGAACGTTTAAGAACATTTACTTCCTTGATTATTTGGTGACAGCGCAGATAACTAAACCTTTCAAGAAGTATTGAAATTGGTGAGCACTTCTATATATATATATATATATATATATATATATATATATATATATATATATATATATATATATATATATATATATATATATATATATATATATATATATATATATATATATATATATATATATATATATATATATATATAGAGAGAGAGAGAGAGAGAGAGAGAGAGAATGAGGTGGTGAGCGAGTAAGCTATTTTAAAATTAATTGGAAAAAAAAATGAATAAGCATTTTAATCTTACAATAAACAACATTCGAAAGTTTAATCAATGATACTTTTTACGCAATTTTTAATTTCAAACTTAATTATACATATATATATTTTATTTTTATTTTTATCCCTTTGAAAAGCCAGTCCTATAATAATAATATAATAAGAGAAAAAATTACGGCGTACAATTACTGGAACTAAATTCCTTATTAGGAACGAAGAAATGATTCACATCCTGGAAGAAAGTTCCACAAAGAAATTCCATTATAAGATTTGAATGAATAAGTTTTTTGGAAATTTTGTAATCCGACACAGTTTATGGGAAACTGAGTTCCTCAATCTATCTATTGACAATACGTTCATAGGGTTCAAAATCAACTAATTTATATATATATATATATATATATATATATATATATATATATATATATATATATATATATATATATATATATATATATATATATATATATATATGTATATATATATATATATGTTATATATATATATATATATATATATATATATATATATATATATGTCAGGGTCGTATATATGTAGGGTAGGCAAGGCCGAACTGGATAAATTTTTATGACTAGCTAATGATGAAACTTATCATAAGTAAATTGCAATAAAATAATACCAATTACAACTAAAGAAGCAGAAAAAAAAATCATTTATGCTTTTTCACTTACATTTACATTTAAACTTACACTCCTCGGAAGGACTACAGAGCCTGGTGAAGTGGAGCTGCAAGTGTTAAAGAAAATGAGCCGGAGCCGGAGCCGGAGCCGGCAGATAAAATTACTGGCCGAGAAGTCCTGCTCATCATTGTCCAGAGATAAAAAAAAATATCCTAAATATATGATACACTTCCCCTATAAGAAGAAATCTTTTATTCACAGAAAACATGCCCAGCCCCTTCGATACGCTGCATAAATTTTATGCCCAAAACCAATTTTTTGTAACTATTGAACTCCCTCAAGCGTAAAACTTTTGCACAAAATTTATTTAACAATTTCACATAACTATTGCTTCGTTAGATCTATTTCTAGCTTCTAAACCTTGCTCTGACTCCCTTTCAGATTACTACTAATTAATTAATTATCATTCCCAAGTCCATTACTTTGTCAACAAACTATCTCCTTAATTCCATTGAAATCATAATTAAAATTTTTGAGTTTTTTATGTGAAGTACCTTGCGGCTTGTGCTCTTTGCTACTGAAATTCATTTGTCACTTTTTGGGCCAGCCAAGAAGTTTATGTTGAACATTTAAGCATCCTTCAATATTTCCAAAAGAGTGTCCAATTTAGTATATATTATTATTAGCAACATTGGGATCCCTATTTTTAGTCCCTCATACAGATAATAATTTACATAGATAAGAAACAAAAGTAATATGATCACGTTCGCCACAGAATCCCGAACACCACCAATTTTGATCATGAAGTTTTACACATTTATTTCTGTCACTCACACGTTGTTTCATCCAGTCATAAAACCATTCCACCACCTATACCACACTGTGATAACTTGTGCATAAACCCAGCATGGAGTTCTTTATCAAAAGCTTTGCCGAAATATTTAAATATATATATCAACCAGCTAGCTCCTCGCTTTCTCATTACAATCAGTAACATACTCCATGTTACTATGTTGCCAATGTTACTATTGGGTACAGTCTTCGTATTTGTAAATGTATTTTAGTAGATAAATTAAGCTTCTTTTAATATAAATATATTTTCTTTCTATATAGGCTTTCTCTTCAAGAAAGGTTGATTATTGAGGCCTTTCTACCCGGCGATTCTTACCAAATAAAGCGGTCAATGCCCGGAGAAAAAAACATTCGAATTTTCAGGCGTTTGGTTGGTTGGTACAGTCTCCGCAATGCCGTATGTTTTTTTTTTCTTTATTATTATTATTATTATTATTATTATTATTATTATTATTATTATTATTATTATTATTATTATTATTATTATTATTATTATTATTATTATTATTATATTATTTTTTTTCCTTAATCGAAAATTTTTATTTTTTTGAGTAATCAGTATTTTCAATTCTTTCATTGAATATTGTATTTAAAAAGTTATATTTAAATTTAAAACATTTTTCTTCCTTTTTATTTTTATTTTGTGTCTGAATTTTCTCTTGCTGTAAAAAATATAATTATAATAAAAAAAAAAAAACGATATTATATTTAGAACATAATATTCAAGAAATAACAAAGCTTTTATAAATCACACACACATTATATATATATATATATATATATATATATATATATATATATATATATTTTATATATATATATATATATATATATATATATATATATATATATATATATATATCTTATCTTTATATATATATATATATATATATATATATATATATATATATATATATAAACAAAAACTTATATATATATATATATATATATATATATATATATATATATATATATATATATATATATATATATATACAAACATATATATAATATATATATATATATATATATATATATATATATATATGTTGGGATAATCAGTCATATTTTGAATTTTAATTCATGATTATATGTAATAAATTTAATTCTCTCTCTCTCTCTCTCTCTCTCTCTCTCTCTCTCTCTCTCTCTCTCTCTCTCTCTCTCTCTCATGAATCAGATAATGATCGAAAAACGGTGGCTCAATTGGTGGCGATTGAGTCAAGGGAAAGGCCCGGGTTCGATTCAATAATCAGGATGTTAAGTAATTACCTAGAAGTAGTTTCCCTCCTATAATGAGGCTAAGCCCGTGAGGTGCAGATTTTAAAATTTAAAAAAAAAAAAATCAGTTGTTTTTTTTTATAAAATATTTGGTTTTTTTTTTATTAACAAAATAATATTTAAATGATGAAATAAGAAAGCCTTAAATAAAAATAGAATTTATAAAAGGAATAACGAAATCGGATATTTTGAGAGCACTTTGCAATTCTATTTAAAGAATAAAATTTCTACATAAAGAGTTATGAAGTATTAATATAGATTGTACGAATTTTCTAAATGGTTGTAGAAAGTTAAATTGAATCTAATTAGGAAAGTATACACGAAGGATGACACGCAAAGATGTGCAATTGCCGGAAACGATTGCCGGTAGAGTGGTCGTGGGGTGGGGGTCTCCTTCTTCGCTCCGTCTCTCCCCCGGAACTCCTCCTAACATCGTAACCCTAGTGCCAACTTCCATACTCTTCCCGCGTCATTTTCTACCGATTTTTTAAGAAAGGTTCTCGAAATAAACTATTCCAAGCTTTCTTTATATTAGGGTAATTTTATTAATATTTAGAGTAACTTTATTAACTGAGTGTAATTTAATTAATATTTCGGGTTTATTTCGCTAATACTAGCGGTAATTTTTTTAACATTAGGGTTATTTTATTAATACTAGTAATCTTGCTATTACAAGAGGAATAAATATATATATTTATTAAGGGGGATAATAAGGTGTCTCAATCTAAATAAAATATTAATCTAAGATCAAATATTATATCATATATTATATTTAGTTACACAGTATTGAAGGTGGAGCCGTTTCGAATCGGTGGTTAAATTCCATGGAAAACTATGCGGATAGTTAAATTTCATGGAAGCGCGGTGGTTAAATTTAATGGAAGAGAACCGGTAGTTAAATTTCAAGGGGAAACGAACCGGTGGTTTAAATTTCGGAAACAGACCAGTAATTAAATTTCATGGAGGCTAACCTGTAGCTAAATTTCAGAGAAACAACCGAGTGTTAAATTTCATGAAGCGAACCGGTAGTTAAATTTCATGGAAGCAAACCGGTAATTAAATTTCATGGAAGCGAACCGGTGGTTAAATTTCGCTGGAAGCGGGTGGTAGTAACATTTCATGGAAACCACTCGGTACTTAAATTTTATGGAAGCAAACCGGCAGCTAAATTTCATGGAAGAAAGCCGGTAGTAAATTTCATGAAAGCGCGGTGGTTAAATTTAATGGAAGGAAGAGAATCGGTAGTTAAATTTTATGGAAGCAAACCGGCAGCTAAATTTCATGGAAGAAAGCCGGATAGGTAAATTTTCATGAAAACGCGGTGGTTAAATTTAATGGAAGAGAATCGGTAGTTAAATTTCAAAAACGAACCAGTAGTTAATTCAAGAAGCGAACCGGAGTTAAATTTCAAGGAAGCGAACCGGTAGTTAAATTTCAGGGAAACGAACTGGTAGTTAAATTTCATGGAAGCAAACTGGTAGTTAAATCTCATGAAGCGAACCGGTAGTTAACTCTTATAAAAGCTAAACCGGTAATTAAATTTCATGAAGCAAAAGAAATTCTAAGGAATTTCATGGAAGTGACTCGGTAGTTAATTTTTATGGAAGCAAACCGGCAGCTGAATTTCATGGAAGCAAACTGGTAGTTATATTTCATGGAAGCGAACCGGTGGTTAAATTTAATGGAAGAGAACTGGTAGTTAAATTTCAAGGAAACGAACCGGTAGTTAAATTTCATGGAATCGAACCGATAGTTAAATTTCAAGGAAGCGAACCGATAGTTAAATTTCAGAGAAACGAACCGGTAGTTAAATTTCATGGAAGCGAACCTGTAGTTAAATTTCAGGAAAACGAACCGGTAGTTAAATTTCATGGAAACGAACCGGTAGTTAAATTTCATGAAGCGAACCGGTAGTTAAATTTCATGGAAGCAAACCGGTAATTAAATTTCATGGAAGCGAACTGGTAGTTACATTTCATGGAAGTGACTCGGTAGTTATTTTTTATGGAAGCAAACCGGCAGCTGGATTTCATGGAAGCAAACCGGTAGTTAAATTTCATGAAAGCGAACCGGGGGTTAAATTTAATGATATGATCCGACTGTTGTCAAAGATGGACGTATTAAAAAATAGAAAGGAAGAAAGTAAAGAGAAGAAACTGAAGAACACCAGAGAAAAGGCCTGAAGATTGAAAGATGCAAAAGCTTCAACTAAAGTTCGAGTCTATGGTTTGAGTAATCTCAGGATCAGAAAATGAGAATGTTTTTGACAGTGGTCATTGTCAGATTATTATTGAAATAAAAAATTTAACAAATTAATAAATTTGTCTATAAAGCTTTAGTGAAGAAACAACATTTTACATTTCGATAAAATTTTAGTTGTGGAGCTTCAAAATTTTCAGCTCAGTTCTTAAGAATTAGTTTAAACTTTGCTTGAAAATAATATAAAAATTCATTATGTAATTCTTTACAAGGAAGTTTGGATAAAGCTACATACAAGATCATATAAAGAATGGATATTCGGCGCAGTCGGCTCGTATGAAAGATTTTCTGCATAGGTCAAGAGGGAAATGGATCAAACACTTAAACGTCCGTAGCTCATGGTAGAGCACCACCAACTACAAGCGAGAGACTCAGGTTCGTCACTGGTCGGCGTGTGAGTGTGAGCTGTTCTTTCTTGACTCCGTCTTGCTCAGACTTAAAAATTGAGCACACCCTCTCCTAGATTAGGGCTCTGCCCGTGAGCGGTGGTGTAAACTAAAAAAAAAAAAAATTCAGGGAAGCGAACCGAAGTTAACTCTTTCTCCTTTGACTAAACAGTAAAGCAAACCGGTAGCTAACTTATGACAAAGCAGAAAACAGTTTGTTAAAATTATGGCAACTCGCCGTCGGTTATATATACTTTTCGGTATAATTTACAAATTTAATAGATTCGAAAATGGTTAATTAGAAGAAAATATTATTTTTTAAATTTAAGTTGCTGCATTTCATAATATTTCGTAATATTTATTAAGAAGTATTTTTTCCCATTTTAAGAAGAAAGATGTTTTATGATTTATTTATTTATTATTTATTATGATTTATCTATTTATTATTTATTTATTTATTATTTATTATTTATTTATTATGATTTATATATTATGGTTATTAATTATTAATAATTTATTTTATTCCAAAATTTAAAAAAAAAAAAAAAACTCAGGGCAGTGAAATCGATTGTTAAAATATCGGATCCCTCCTTTCCGATTTCGGGACCGGTTCGAATTCCAGTTCCGATATGACTATCTTGAATTTCTCATTCCCATTCCGTTTCCGATTAAATATATCATGTCTTTTTACGTAACATCCTTTTAAAGGAGTAGCATCTATATATATATATATATATATATATATATATATATATATATATATATATATATATATATATATATATATATATATATATATATATATATTTATATGACATATATATATATATATATATATATATATATATAGTATCATTAAAATAAATAAGTAAATGGAAAGGAGTAAGAAGGAAGGAATGAATAAACAAAGTTCAATAAATAGATAATCATAATAATATTCATGTAGGCCCTAAATATATATAGTATATATATATATATATATATATAGTTATTATTATATATATATATATATATTGATATTTATATATATATATATATATATATATATATATATTAATATATTATTAGTAAAGAAGATAAAGATTATAAATCATATATATATATATATATATATATATATATATATATATATTATTATTATATATATATATATATATATATATATATATATATATATATATATATATATATATATATATATATATATATATATATATATATATATATATATATATATATCTATATTTCTATTTATTTCTCCAGAGGTTGGCATCTCACAAAAGTAGTTCCGCTATCGTTACTCCGTTACTCTGAAAAAAAGTAGTTCCATTCTCGTATCGGTTTCTTTGAAAGGAAAAGTAACAAAGTGCCGTTACTCCGTTACTTCTAGCTTTTGAATATAACATTAATTACGGTATCTTAGGTAATTTATTGGTTTGTATATTAAATTTTCAACATTAAAAACATACCCTCATGTAAGACCCTAGCGCACTCAAGACTTAGTCCCTTTACGTCCACCAACGATTTAATTGCAACAGCCACCTTCCTGCCATTCACAACTTTCCTACTACACTCTGCATCATCCGTTCCCTTTTCATCCAACATATATGTCCTAAATATTTAAACTCAGACACTTGTTCCAGCTGCTCACCATCTCACATAACTTCACACCGAGGACTGTCCTCACTCACAGCCATAACCTTACTCTTATCTACGTTTACCTTCAAACATCTCCTTTAACACACCCTGCCAAATCTCTCTACCAATCCTCCCAAACTCTCTCAGATTCGCCACACAAAACCAAATCATCCGCATAATAGGTTGGGCACCCTCCACTCTCTTCCATTCTCCATCATTCCAACACCATCCCCTGCTACCCCCACCTCTAATTCTTTCATAACCCCTTCCATATACAAATTGAATAACCAAGAAGACATAGCACACATTTTAAAATTTTTATTGAATCAAAAACTTGAAATTAAAATAAGCATATAAAACAAAACATATCGGATTCAAGAGGAGGAGCAACAAAATTTTAAATCTAAGCCTTTTTAATTAAATGCTGAACACTTTATAATAAATAGAAAAATAAATCATTCTCCAAAATAATATAGATGACTAACCGCAAAATTATCCCATCAGTTCTTTTGGACATAAATGAAGAAAACATAATTTGACTTAAAAATAAAGAAAGCTGCTGTTGTAAGTGATTTCTGGTCTAGTTGAGGAGATTTCAAATGCACAGAAATATGACACTGCATAGTTATTGAGGCTGGGAACCGAACCCTCCTTTGCCATTTTACTCTTCCCATGAACGGTCGCAGGAGTATTATAAATATATTCTGTGATCGACACCACCCTGAAACCATGCGGTGTGACTTACAGTGCTATATATATATATATATATATATTATATATTATTAGTTATATATATATTATATATATATATATTATTATTATATATATATATATATATATATTATATATATATATATATATGTTATTATAAAATTATGAGTATTTATATATATTATATATATGTATATATAAATATATATATATATATATATATATATATATATATATATATATATATATATATATATATATATATA
>JABUQX010140900.1:22500-25058 GCA_015478945.1 Trachelipus rathkii
TATTTTTTCACAAGAAGTCGTGAATTTTAAACTTTGAAAATAAAGCTGAATATATTTATAAAATTATCCACTCTTCAAAATTTTGAAAGAGGACAAGCAGCGTCTCTGCGCTCCTTGAACGCAAGCGTTAAAGCTTGAAAATTGAGCGGAAGGCAAGTATTCAGTCTTTGAGTCCCGGAACAAAATGTCGAAAAAATTTTACTAATAATATTAATAGTATATAGAATACAGATATAAATAAAGGAAGAAGATATAAATAAATATAAATGAAGATTATCTTTGCATGGTTATAGGGAGACAGGGCTAGCAACCCGGTCCTTTCCTTTTGCTTTTATTACTCCTGTACCGGCGTTGAAATCTTATGCCCTAAAAAGCACGATCCTCTGGAGAGCTCTGGTAGAACGAGTTTTGGGGGCTAATGGAAGAAGATGCTAGTGCTATTAACAGGGCGAAAATCTTACCTGAGAGTGTTTAACTCGAGGACTAGCGTTGGAAACCATTGTCCCGAGAAATAGTTTCCCGGAGTGCTCTAGGATCAAGAGTTTCGGGACCATAAGGAAGATGCTGGTCCAACTGACAATGTGAAAAACCCTACCTGGGAGAAAATAATAATAATAATAATAATAATAATAATAATAATAATAATAATAATAATAATAATAATAATAATAATAATAATAATAATAATAATAATAATAATAATAATAATAATATAATAATAATAATAATAATAATAATAATAATAATAATAATAATAATAATAATAATAATAATAATAATAATAGTTAATAATAATGCTTAAATTTTATTATAAATTATTAATTTAGTTGTGAAGCTCTAAGTTAAAAATTTGTTCTAATTCTATCACTCTTTAATCAATTTTTCTGATATTTACCTAGTAGAGATATTATTGCGAGTTTGAAAACTTTTATTCAGAGCATTTTCTGCACATTTAACAGTTCGATATTTAGTCCCAATTTGAAAAATTAATTTTGACTGACTATCTCGGAAAAAAATAATAATTACGGCATTTATAAGTGTACAAAATAAAAGTTTTAGATGTATGGCTCCCTTAAAGAACATTTAAAAAAATATCCTTCTGAGCTGATATTTCTTTACATTCAAAATTTTGAATGCCAAATCGAATATTTGTTAAAATATTTTTTTTATTATATTTTCATCTGAATTTTATGAAATTCTCCAAGTAGGAAGTATTGAACGTGTTTCACAGCTTTATTTAGGTCACTTTTATACATACCAAATTATTTGATAACTGGGCATACCATGCCCAATTGAAAAGTGCAGAAATGACGTACCCAGATGTAAAATGGTTGTGTATGCAGAAAAATGTCTTCAAATAAAAACTGTGAAAGTCATCCAATTCTTTCTACTCAGAAAATTGAATAAATATCAAATTTACAATAAAAAATTTAGATCAAATTTTAAATTCTGATATATAATAATAATGAGAGAAAAAAACCTACACCAAGAGATTTTGTTATTTTTAGATATTATTTAAACTTGAAACGTTTATTTACTTCGCATCTAAAATGCTATTGTTTTTTTTTCGAGATTGATCCATTCGATTTGTGACGAGGCGTCAAAAGATTTTTTAAATATAAAATGCTCTAAATCAAAGTTTTCGAAACTCTCCATATTACATCTACCCTAAAAATGTCAAAATGTCATAATTAAGGTATAATATTAATTTCGAAAAGTTTAAAATTTAATATTGAACCTGTCCCTAAAAAAGAAAAGAAAAAAAAGAAAAGAAATAGGATAAAAAAACAAAACAAAAACAAAAACAAAAATACAAACAACCAATCAACCAAACAGATTATATATATATATATATATATATATATATATATATATATATATATAATATATATATACACACACATATATATATTTATAGATTTATATATATATATATATAAATATATATATATATATATATATATATATATATATATATATATATATATATATATATATATATATATATATATATATATATATATATATATATATATATATATATATATATATATATATATATATGCAGTTATTCGTTAGTTATTAAATTTAAAACTATTTTTATAATAATAGTAATAATAATAATAATAATAATAATAATAATAATAATAATAATAATAATAATAATAATAATAATAATAATAATAATAATAATAATAATAATACTAATAACAATAATAATAATAATAATAATAATAATAATAATATATTAATAATGTTAATAATAATAATGTTAATAATAATAATAATAATAATAATAATAATAATAATAATAATAATAATAATAATCATAATCATAATCATAATCATAATCATATTATCATAATAATCATAATCGTAATCGTAATCATAATCCATAATCATAATCCTAAAAAAGTAATGATAATGATAATGATAATAATAATGATAATGATAATGAAAATGATGATAATGATAATGATAATGATAATGATAATGATAATGATATTAATAATAATAATAATAATAATAATAATAATAATAATAATAATAATAATATA
>JABUQX010140901.1:5000-15000 GCA_015478945.1 Trachelipus rathkii
AACTATATACCCTCAATCTGGAAACAAGCATTCATACTCCCAAAACTCAAGCCTAAAAAAGACCCTAACTCCCCCTCCTCTTACCGCCCAATCTCTCTCCTCCATCAGTAAACTGCTGGAGAAATTAATATTAAATAAAATCCCCTCTCATCACCCTCCCTGATTTCCAACATGGCTTTAAAAGCAACCACTCCATCACTACAGTCCTTACCTCCCTCACCCAACACATCATTAGTGGCTTCAACCAATCCCATCCCATAAATCCATTCTCACAGCAATCGACATCAATAAAACCTTTGTACTGTCCCCACATACATTCTATACAAAATCATTAATCCCTGCTTGAAAATAACGACAAAAAAATGGCTTTCTAATTATATCACTAACCGCTTTGCCAAAGCTCTCCACAATAACATTCTCTCCCAATCCATTAAACTACAAACAGCGTCCCACAGGATGCCATTCTCTCCATTCCTCTTCAATCTTTTCACAACAGACCTGCCCATCCCTACCCACCAATCCACCAAATTTATCACATACGCAGATGATATCCAGCCTCATTTCCCAACATCCCAGACATCCAATCATAGCCACTTACACCCAAGAATACTTACAACAATTAGAAACTTGGTTACTCTCCAATAGAATGACCGCCTCTCCCCTCAAATCCTCCATCACCTTCCTAACCACCGACCGCCACCAATCTTCACTCCATCCAATAGTTTCTGAACAACAATCCTCCCCCTGAACAAAACCCCAAAAATATTAGGACTTACCTATGGCACACACATGACGTTCTCCTCCCACATCGACCAAATTACTTCCTCAACTCAACGGAAACTAAACACCCTCAGACCCTTTCCCAACACAACTTCAGTGACAGAAACATACCCTCACCACCACTTATAAACAACTCCTCAGAACAAATATAAACTGCCTCCCGCATGGTTCCCTGCACTGTCAAAATCTAATACAAAAAATTAAAAAACACTGCCCTTAGAATTATCACCGGATGCACCAAAACTACCCCATCCAACATTTACATGACGAGACTTACATCCTTCCTATCTCCACCCACCTAGAGATGGTGGGACAATTCTACCAGAAAACTCTAAATCCAACCCACCCATGTCACCAAATGATCTCCAGCCTCCAGAAACAGGCTAAATCCCACTCTCCTCACCAGCCAAATTCTATAATGACATCTACAACATTATTCCCCCTCCTCCTCCTCCCAATAAGACATGGCTCACTCATATCCATACACAACTAACTAACACGTACCTACAAAACCGCCCCAATAACAATTTACTAAACTCCCCCTCCCCAAAAATTTCCCCTATAGAAGAAACACTGTCCAGAAGAGGCCAAATTGACCTCGCCCGGAGCAGATCAGGTCACCACCCAAAACTTTTACAATATAAATATAGATTCAAACTAGACAATGTTACCTCCCCATCTGCACTAGATGTCGTATATCCCAGGACACAATGGAGCACTTCCTTCTGGAGTGCCCCGCCCTCGACGCCCCCCGTACCACCTTCGCTGTAACTTCTCTTCTCGACCTGTGGAACCGCCCAAGAGCAGTGGCCGGCTTTCTGGAGGCGGTGTGGCCCCTCCAATAAGGTGGGCCAGGGGCAGAAATATATATATATATATATATATATATATATATATATATATATATATATATATATATATATATATATATATATATATATATATATATATATGTGTGTATATATATATATATATATATATATATATATATATACTTATATATATATATTTATATATATATATATATATATATATATATATATATATATATATATATATATATATATATATATATATATATATATATATATATATAAATATATATACAATGCTTTACTTAATAGGGGGACCTACTTGACTCGTATCATCTAAATACAATACAAGCGTTTTATCTTAAATAAAGTTACCTGTGAAAGTTCTTCATTTAGTAGGTAAAGGAGTTAGGAAGGTGCAAGATGTTTATGATGTGAATATTGGTGTCTATGTTCCGTAGATGTGACGAGTTGCCTACGGAAACTCTGCAACAGGGTATTGCTGTCTCTAATATTGGACACTGCTATAGGTTGCTTGATAGATACCACCTTATTATAGAGATAGGATGAATAATACTAGGAATATTGTTGATAGTATTCGATCAATATTTACTCGGGAAACGGATACAAGCAATAACAATAATAATACAAATAATAATGCCAATCAATAGAACTACTAATATTACTAATAACAATATTAATGCCTTATTAAATTATTTAATAAGTAATATTACTATGATAATATTAATAATACGAATAGGAAAAGGAATAATAATAACAAAGAAATTATAATAAGAATAATAATAATAATAATAAAAAAAAATAATAAAAATAATAATAATAATAATAATAATAATAATAATAATAATAATAATAATAATAATAATAATAATAATAATAATAATAATAATAATAATAATAATAATAATAATAATAATATAATAATAATAATAATAATAATAATAATAATATTAATAATAATCATAATAATAATGATAAAATAATAATAATATTAATAATAATCATAATAATAATGATAAAATAATAATAATAATAATAATAATAATAATAATAATAATAATAATAATAATAATAATAATAATAATAATAATAATAATAATAATAATAATAATAATAATAATAATAATAATAATAATAATGATACTACTACTACTACTACTACTACTACTACTACTACTACTACTACTACTACTACTACTACTACTACTACTACTACTACTACTAATAATAATAATAATAATAATAATAATAATAATAATAATAATAATAATAATAATAATAATAATAATAATAATAATATTAATAATAATAATAATAAAATCTACGGAACATAAACACCAATATTCACATCATACATCTTGCACCTTCCTAACTCATTTACCAACTAAATGAATTAACTATATGTTACGATATTTAGGACCAAGATGCGTGATGGTTTCAGAGATAATATCCTCAGATTTGTCACCCTGTTTATTAGGCATACTGTAATATATAATAATAATAATAATATATAATAATATATATAGATAATAATAATATAATAATAATATATATATAATATATAATATAATATATATATATATATATATTCAATATATGAGTATAACAATATTAATATATATTGTAATAATATACTACAATAATAAAAAAAAAAATATAATATATAATAATAATAATATATAAAACATATATATGAGGCAAATATATAATTTAATTATTCCTCTTTTTATCATTCTTCAATTTTTTTTATGTGATGCATATTTCCCCTTCATGAAGCTAAAATATTCATTAGGCATGGATGAACTCTTGGCTCTCAAGATGAATCTGGAGGGGAAGGGCTGTGTTGTACTTTGTAAGCAAGTGCACAAATATCTCTTCACTCAAGCAGCATCGATGCAAGCCCTTGGAGATGGTCTCTAAGTTTAACCAAGTCCTGGGCCTTGCCCTTGAGTGACCTTTGGCTTCTGCTACTCTTTTGTCTCTGCGTAACAGCATGAAAAAAGTTATATTCCCTCTTCATCGTTATTGCTGTCTCCTTTGTTGCTTCCCACATTAGCTTCGTCAAAATATTGCCTAAAGGTCCTCCTCAACTTTATTTTCCATAATTTTTCTCACCTTTGCTACCTTGTTGCTAGTCATAATTTTTCAACCAGATGAGGCGATATATGGGGTTGAAGATGGCAGTCAACCGGCATTCTTCATCCTCCAAGAGTAGTCGAAATTTTTTTTTAATACCTGACAAAAGTGCCTAGACCAAGGGGCTGCTGTAAACGAAGTTAGTTGACTGTAAATTTTTGAACCTACCGTCGCAGTTATTGTTGGAGTAAAGTTCTAAGATAAGATTGGGCCTCCCCTTGTCAAGCGCAGTAGCCATAGGTGACATTTCCTGGAAATAAAACGATGAAGAAATAGTGATATTTAAGAAATTTGCAATGAACATTTAAGTATAAAAAATATTGATAAACAAAATATTAGTAGTAATTTCATAACTTCATATTATTAGGAATTAATTACTTTGGTATACTCCTTCTTTATGTCGACAACCCGATCATTAAAGCTCTTTACCTTTAACTAGGTTATAACTCTGTGGAGAGCAAGTCTTTTTGTATCTAGGAATGTATTGAGAACCAATACAGTCATATGTGGAATTCCATTTTGTGGAGTTGGGAACAACCAGCCTTCTCTTAATCTCATCGTATATTCTGTCTGCTGCAATAGTGCTGTGATCTTGCAGATTCCAGATGGTACGTAGCTTCGCCATGGCAGCCCTATATGGCCCCCTGAATATTACATTTTTCAGTGCTGGCCACTAAATTGTAAGTGCGGTCAGCATACCTCATTTGGGCTGGGAGATTGATAGGGTTACCAACAATGGTGCCAGACTCAGGTACAGTTACACCAAAAGAATCTGTTATGGAGACAAATTCCTACTCCTGTTCGTCCACCAATTCTGTAAACAGGGCAGTCACAGCAGCATCCTGAGGATTGGCGTCCTCCACATCCGGAGTCAGAGGCAGGTCTAGTAGTGTGTCAAACTCAGTTTCAAAGTGGACAAAGGCCTTCACAAAGTTTCAGCCATTATCTGCGGTAGTTCAAAAATATCAAGACATTAAAAGTTCTTTAAAAAATAGTAATAGTGAATATGAATTTAAAGCATAAAAACCGCTTATTTTATAATATTCTGATAACATAATTTCAACTATCTAACCTGGTAACTTACTGTCAATATGGAATTCGTAGTGAACGTTTATCATGGCCTGTGCAAACACTTAATAGATGTGATGTCCTGTCAATTTGATGTACGTGAGTACTGCGTGTTGCCACTCTCTTGTGGAGGGATCCACCCAGTGCACAGTCATGCCCAGGTATCATCTATTGTGGGCAGACCATCAGTCAGCTATGGTTGCTACATACTTAACTTTGTCGAGAACTCTGAAGTTTGAAATCATTGGTATTAATTTTTTATTTATGTTTTGACAAACATATTCATCAATTAAAAAACAATGATATATAAATTGTCAATTACCTAATCAAGTACTGCTAAAAGTCAGAATGAGTGTTAACGATTCGTCATCCAAGTGCCCTCCTCGAGATAGACCTCTTGCTGAGGTTGAATATTTGGATTAACCTCTTGAAAGTGAAAAACTCTACAACATGGAGTGGTAGCATGTTTTCTAACAACAAACCTACAATACTGTGATCAACAGCAGAATGGGATACACCACTGCCTGCAGCAACAAAAGCAAAAGATTGATCAATTGTTTCTTGGAGTGTTTTTGGCATCGGGTGGAGAAAATAGACTCGCTGCTAAAACCAGAAGAAAACCTTTGTTTTGCCACCTTGGAAATCTGTTCAAACTCTGGATATTTGCTTGTGTGAGTCCTAATTATATGCTACTTTAAATTGCTACGGCTTGACAAAGGCGCCTTGATACGCACATATTTGGGAAGACAAAACTTGCAACTGAAAATCAATTTATCACCCTCTCTAGACTTAAAGGTGAATAGATCGCCAAGAAATGGCCAAGGGTTATTCTGAAATTGTTCATCCTGAGGTTTGGTGATCTCAGAAATTTCAAACTTGACATCAAAGCTTTCAGTATCTTGAGATGCCATTATAACCGATTTATTTAAATTCAACCTGTATATATATATATATATATATATATATATATATATATATAACAACTTAACCATATATATATATATATATATATATATATATATATATATATATATATATACTGCTATATATATATAGTCCTACCTAATAGTTCCCGGAAGGCTGAGAGATCCCGACTCATACCATCTTTGCGGTTTACCTTTGGGTATTCCTTTAGTTAAAAAAAATAAAAAAAAAAATAAAATTGTTAAAAATCGTAAAACGTAACAGGTCCTATATATTTTGAATCATATCCGTCACCACTTAAATTGATTATTAGGAAAATATACAGAAATATATTAAAAAAAAATATCAAAACTGACGGAGTCGTAAAACATAACAGGTCCTATATATATATATAAATATATAAATTTCTATTTTTGTATATAAAATATATATATATAAATATATATATATATATATATATATATATATATATATATATATATATATATATATATATGTATGTGTATTTATATATATATGCGCGCGCATATACGCATTGTGTAATGTGTGTGTGTGTGTGTGTGTGTGTGTGTGTGTGTGTGTATATGTGTGTGTGTGTGTGTGCTGGTGTGTGTTTGTGTGTTTCGCCATTAAGTTTTAATATATTTCTTTCTATCAACTATGAACCGTTATCCTTAAAAAAAACAAAAAAAATCTTGTCTATTTCATGAGAAAACCCTCATTTCACAACTTTCCCATTCCAAACAAAATTTGGGGTACAGTAATTGCTTTTTGACGCGCATAAATCATAAATGATCTTGAATGTTCTCTCAATTCCAATTTCTGAACAACGTGAGCAGCTACGTAAAAATATTACACCTCTGTGGCCTATTGAATAATATATTTTTAAAAAAATTTGCTAACGATCCATTGTAAGTTTAACTTTGACGTTTTCTTGCCCACTTTTTTATATATATATATATATATATATATATATATATATATATATATATATATATATATATATATATATATATATATATATATATATATATATATATATATATATATATATATATATATATATATATATATATATATTTTTATATATATATATATATATATATAATATATATATATAGAGAAATTCTCTTTAAATCACTGTTGTATGAGAAAAAAAAAAGTTTTAGTATAATTTTATTTAAACAAAAATATACCTTTTTATGTATTGAATAAGAAAAACTTATTTTCAATTTATAAAAATTTGATTTAATTAATAAATAATAAATGAAAGTTTATTGGAAATTATACGTCCGGCAAGGTTAATGCACCGGAGTCTTATTTTGGTATACTCATAGAGAATTCAGTTTTAATTCTGAGAGCATGGAGATACGTTGTGATTTATTTTAAAATACGATGTTATTGAATGAAATATCTGAAATATGTTTATATTTATGTATTTATTTTATGTATTTATGAGTGTATAACACCCCACGGCAAATATATATATATATATATATATACGGGCAAATCGTACTATAAAACAATATTATAATCTTTATTAATTGTAAAGCTATTATTATGAGAGGAGAAACACAGCTCCAAACGTGATGTGTATGGTTATGTACGGTAAAATTGCTTACATCTTATAAGATAACACACACAACTGTTTTTATTCTTTTTGTTTATATTATTTAAAATCTTAAGGCAGCCAATAAGAGTCTTTTCCCTGACCGGCAATATCTGACGCCGAAAGAAGGGAAGACGGCAGTTCGGCCAACGACATTAGAGCCGCTAGGCGCGCTCGGGGCTTGTCCCTGGCACGCTAAAATATATTATTTTTAGATTATTATTAATGTTCTTATAATAAGATCTTTTAAGTAATAAGATCTTTTAAGTGTCATTTGATACGATAAGTTGATTCACCAGTGAAAATAATAAGATAAAAATTAGAGAGAGTGGTGAATAACATCTTGCAAAAAACATGGCATTCTATTATATGCCCCACTTTGCAAACTGTTCGAAAATAAAATGTATATAATATTGGGATTTGAGTATTCACGAAAATATATTCGAAGGGTCTGTGGCCCAATCCTTATTTATTATACAAAATAAAAATTATCTATTATGATCTGCGATCAAACTATAATAAAAGAATGTTAATAAAGAAAATAACATCAACTATTTGTTTTTACACCTTCCACCTTATTAATTAGTGTACCCGAGGGGGTGAGGGATTTAATTCTATGTTTAATTGATTAATGAACTCATCTACTCGCGCTACATATGTGATGCCCCCAGCGTGACTTAAAAATACCAACCTGTCTGATAAAAAGGGTCAAATAATAAAAATAATAATAATAATAAATGACGCGGTGATGAAAGTGGCTAGGATTATCTAAACCCAAGTGAAGTTATTAAAAAAAAAATTAAGTCTTGAGGTTGAATATTGATAATGATAAAAAAAAAAACGTAAGCGATAACGTGAAGAAAATTTCCTTTTTTTAAAGAAAATAAAAAAGTCGTTATCCAGTAAAAATAGTGCTTTCAAAAAAAAAAAACCACCGCGCTTTTCAAAAAAAAAAAAAAAAAAAAAAAAAAAAAAACAACCAAAAAAATGAAAATAAAAAAAAAAGCTTTGTCCAGCTAAAAAAAGGGGGAGGGGTAGAGAGAAAGAAAACTCCCCACCATTGAAACCTCAAGAGCACGTAATAAAGTTTTCTCTAAGGTGAAACACTAAAAAGAAAAAATTGGAATCTCGATTTTAGGACTCACTATCCAAACGATCTAGCCTGTTACTCGACGACAGTAGGCTGGACTTAAAATTTGGATGGCAACAAGCGAGCCAAATAAAAAAAAAAAAAAAAAAAAAAAAAAAACAAAGTCTCACAATGATGAAAAAGAGACCTACAGAAATTTGGGTGGGCAAAGACATACCACCGAAGACCCCAAAATATTCTAAATTCTGCCTCTAGGCTGAGAGGAGTTAAAGCTCAAAATTGCCTGTCTTTCAAAGCTCTCCATTCTCACATATGAGTTTATTTTCATCAGCGAAAGTAGTTTTTGTAAGTGAACATTTACTCTTATAATTATTTTGTTTTATTAAAAAGTAATTAAAATATATTATAATTCGGCGGCATAATGAGGTTATAAAATAATGGAAAATCAGATAGATTTCTTTTTGTCATATAATAATTATAAGAATATTGTGTATATTTAAATAAACGTTTACTATGTGTAGAAGGTGGGTATCCCTTCGGTACTCTTATCCCCCAAAATTGGGAGGGAAAGAAGGTTGAACTTGTAAATAAAACTTTAAGAAATGCTTGTAACACGGAAACCGAAAAAGGTCTTCTGTGAAACTGGATAATAAAAATTCCCTTCTTTATAGGGAAGAAAATTGTAACTTGGTATTTTTAGAAATATTAAAATTTAGAATTTTCAAATAGCTATTTTGTGAGGTCTTTAAGACCAAAGTCATGCTGGAGATCTCCATTGTAAAAATTATTGTATTGTATTTATTAAGTATGGTAATTAGCTTAGGAAATTTGGGTCCTCTGATTAAAAAATATAATGAAATTATTATAATTAGTTATATACGAGTTTATTTTATGTGTCAATAGTAAGATCTATCTGCTTAAAAGTATTTTTATAATGTTTTATGTTGCCGTCTAATTAATATATTTTTCGAATTAATATGAAATCATATTTAAAATTTATCTGAAATAACGAGAGAAATATAACTGTCGTGCGTGATACCATAAGTGGGAGGAGCTATGAACTCTTGTTGTCCTCTGACGTCATCACGAGTGGGTAGGCCTTAGACAAGTTGGAGTATAGCTAAAAATGAAATAAATTCTACGGAATGTTTCTGCCGACTTTAAAATTTTTAAAAAATGTATTTTTTTAGAATTGAAGGCTGGGTATTCTTGATCAACCGGGGATGCACCAGATGTACGGGCTACCGTACTATAAAACAATGCTTTTATAATCTTTATTGTAATTGTAAAGCTATTATTATGAGAGGAGAAACACAGCTCCAACCGTGATGTGTATGATTATGTACGGTAAAATTGCTTACATCTTATAAGATAACACACACAACTGTTTTTATTCTTTTTGTTTATATTATTTAAAATCTTAAGGCAGCCAATAAGAGTCTTTTCCCTGACCGGCAATATCTGACGCCGAAAGAAGGGAAGACAGCAGTTCGGCCAACGACATTAGAGCCGCTAGGCGCGCTCGGGGCATTGTCCCTGGCACGCTAAAATATATTATTT
>JABUQX010140901.1:20000-22500 GCA_015478945.1 Trachelipus rathkii
TATATATATATATATGCTATATATATATATATATATATATAACATATATATATATATATATATATATATATAATCTATACCAACTACAAGGAAGAGCTTTCGCCTGTCAATAGATCCAGCGTCTTCTCCCTTCTGGTTCGAAACTTTTAACCTAGAAAATTCAGAGAGGCATTTCTCGGCAGCAATGGTTTCAAGCCAGTCCTCTAGTTAAACACTCTCAGGTAGGGGTTTCGCCCTTTCAGTAGAACTAGCATCTTCTCCCATTAGGCCTCAAAACTCGTTCTCATAGAGCTCTCCAGAGGATCATGCTTCTAGGCGCATAAGATACCAACGCTGGACCAAAGTAATTCAAGCAAAGAGAAAGGACCGAGGTTGCTGGCCCGCAATCGCCATATAACCATGCGAGATAGTCTTCATATGTCTGACCGCGTCAGAGCCTTCAATCATCACATTCTTCTCTTGACTGCGCTGAAAACATCTTTTATTGACCAATATCTCCTAGATATCATATATATATATATATATATATATATATATATATATATATATATATATATATATATATATATATATATATATATATATATATATATATATATATATATATATATATATATATATATATGAAGGTACTTTCTTAAGCCAGGGGCAATAATAAAATTAGCATCGGAATGATTGGTAATGTATCTGAAATATTTAACTACGCTAAGATTGCCTTCTTTCATTTGTTGTACGAAAAAGAATTAATTTTTAATTTTAGGAACGGTGTTGCCGGAAAGCCCACGGTTGTCCGCGGGCGGTCTGCCATGCATTGGGGGCAACATTATCCCACCCTACGGTATTCGTTAATAAAAAAGCAGTATCATGGCGAAGTTAAAGTCGTGTTTCACAGTTCATAGAACTTTTCTATATATATATATATATATATATACATATATATATATATATATATATATATAACTATATATATATATATATATATATATATATATATATATATATATATATATATATATACTATATATATATATATATATATATATATATATATATATATATATCGGAGATAACACGTAATAATGGAATAACGTAAGGTATGTAGGTTTGTTGTTTTACTTATATATTCTTAGTTCAGGTTATGCTATGTCAACTTTATTGATGTTGCGTGTGTTTGAGTGTTTGTGTGTTTGTGTTTGTGTTTTGTGTTAGTGTTTGTGTTTGTCATTTATTCTTCGTTCAGCATAACAGTTAGGTTAGGTTATGATAAATGTTTTGTTAATTATTACCATGTTTATGTAAAATTAACACTGATATGATAGAGATATGCTTGAAAAGTGTTAATAGGTTACGCTCTGTATGTAATATTAGTTATTTTATTGTTGTTAAGTATGAACTTTGTTCAAAGTTGTTTGATCAGGATATGATACGTAGCTTTATTGATGCATCTTTGTTACGATAGCATATATCCGTTGGCCAGTATGATAGATGGGTTAGGTTAGGATAGGTTTTGATAGGTTATGCTAAATAATTTTACTATGAAATTTTTTCAAAGAACTTATCTTTGTTATGTTTATACAAAATGATACACAAAATATGACTTGAATCAATAGATCAATGGATCAATAAATCATGGATGGGTGGGAGGGGGGGAGGTGGTTTGATTTACTGATTTAAAGATTTACTGCTTTTGTGTATGTAAAATGCAAATTTTTTACGTTATAAACATAAAAAGGAATTTTTTTGTAAAAACAAAAAATATTTAAACAAATAAGACAAAAAATAAATAAAAGTTTTTAAAATTTTTTTTTTAAAAAAATAAATAAACTTAAAAAATAAATAAAAATTGAAAAATAAATTTAAAATAAGTAAAATAAAAATAAATAAAAGTTTTAAACAAAATCATTTTTTAACTTAGGAAAAAAAAATATTTTAGTTGACCTTTATAAAAAGAAATCGAGATTTAAAAATAGAAATGTCAGTCTTCAACCTTTAGAAAACGGGTTATCTTTGTAAGATGCAATACAAATGACGACCTGTACATGTTTGAACAGAATCAGTCATGTGAACAGTAAGGTTGTATTAGGTTAAGATACACAATGTATTAAAAAAGATAGGTAAAGAGATGTTATAATTAATAAGCTCTTTGTGATAAAATTCATATATATATATATATATATATATATATATATATATATATATATACAGGTGTTCGTCTTAGCATATATATATAATATATATATATATATATATATATATATATATAATAATAATAATAATATATATAATATATAATATATATATATAATAATAATATGAAATAATATATAATAATAATAATAATAATAATAATATATATATATAAATATATATATATATATATATATATTTATAACTATATAATATATATATAATATATGTAATATAATAATATAATAATATATATATAATAATATATATAATATAATATATATAATATATATTTATATATATATATAATATA
>JABUQX010140902.1:0-20000 GCA_015478945.1 Trachelipus rathkii
CAAGTGGCTGTTCTTCATATATGTATAAATGATTTATACCAGGGGGCTTAAAAGTAAGGTTTCCAAATTTGCAGATGATACCAAATTGGCTACCTCAGTAAGGAATAATGATGAATGTATTAAGATTTAAAATGATCTTGAAAAACTTCTTGGGTGGGCAGATACGTGGCAAGTGAATTTCGATCAGTAGTAAAAATTAAGGTTCTTCCCTTAGGTTACTCAAATAAAATATTTAACTACGATGTGTATGGGGATTGACTTGAGTTTTTGGACCAAGAAAAAAATTTAAATGTCATTATAAGCAGTAATCTGAAAGTATAGCTAATCAGTGTATGGAAACAAGGAATAAAGCTAATATGATTGTAGATGTAATAAATCGCAATGTAGTTTACAAGAGAAAGGAAGTTATTAGTAAGCTGTATGATAGCTATGTTAGGTCAGTATTAGGATATTGTCCGCAAGTTTGGGCCCCTTATTTAAGAAATAACATAGGTATGCTGAAGAGTACAATGTAGAGCAACAAGGACGATTTCTGGTTTGAGGGTAAGGGCTATGAGAAGAGGCTGTAGGAGTTGGGAATGTTTTCTGAAAAAAGACGATTTCTTAGAGAGGACATGATACAAGTCTACAAAATATTTACATATATTGATAATACTGAGGTCAATAAATTCTTTATAGTGTACCACGGACGGGAGATCAGGGACACAAAAAGGAAATTATGAAGAAGACATGTAATCTTGATATAAGAAAAGATTCATTCAGCATTAGGGCTGTTAATTTTTGGAATGGTTTGCCGTAGGAGGTTTTGAGTGTGACTCACTTGAAACATTTAAGAAAGGATTGGATAGGTGTATGGAAGGTTTAAGCGTCATATAGTATATTTTTGACTAAGCCAAATTGGCGGGTTTTTAGTTAGTTGTCGCCAGTCGCTTACCTAAGATCGGTGTATCAGGAGACTCATGTTCGAGTAGGTACCGGTTTGGTGAAGCAGGGCAAAGGAGTCCTGCAATGGAACCCTCTCTCACATGTTTTGTTCAATGTCCCGTTGGATTACATCTTGAAGCAAACATCCACTGATGTGGCTGTCCCTATGGGGGGCCGGCAGGTATCATCGCTGGCCTTTGCAGATGACTTAATGCTCCTAGCCTCTTCACGGCTGGGAATGCAAGCAAACCTGGTTGCTCTGGCGAGGGCGGCGAGATCTTTTGGTCTCGAGTTTCGGTTCCACAAGTGCACGTTGGTTGGTCTGCGTTGGCTGGGGACGGCCAAAAAGTTTGTCCACGACCACACTCTATTTGTGGTCGAAGGGACAAACATACCGACGATGAACTCGACAGATGTTTACAAATACCTATGAGTTCGGGTCACGTCTTCTGGTGTAGCGAAATGGTCCTTGGGGGACTTGAGGGAGAGGCTGAGGAAACTGTCCTCGGCTTACCTCAAGCCACAGCAGAAGTTGCACTTGTTAGTCAACTATCTGATACCCAAATACACATACAGGTTGTAGCACGAGCGCCTTACAATCAGGGCGCTGCGTCGTGAGGCAGATAGAATGGTTCGGGCAGAGGTGAGAAAGTTTATGCATCTTCCTTTCGATACACCGGTCCCTATGTTCAGTTAACCACCCCCTAGGGGTGGGCTGGGGATACCGGAGTTTGAGCAGTCCATTTGCACTCAGCTTGAATCATTGCGCGGCGAGATGGAGCGACATGGCGGTGTATGGGCCCTGGCCGCTTCAGCTATCAGAATACTGGTCTCGTCGAGGATGAGGAGGCTCCAAGTAGTGGAGTTTAGAGACGGACTCGGTCTTGGGTATGCTACGAAGCAATCGGGCTGTTACAGCTGAATTGCGGACGTTACTCGCCTGATGCGAGGTTCAGTGTATATCAATTCCGTAAAGATCCGACAGGGCTTGATTGCTACGCGAGAAAGATCTAACAGAGGACGTGACGTCCCTGCCGTCGCTATAAGATGTGATCTGGGTTGTCCAAGGGTAGAAACCTTGGGATATGTTCTCCAGGAATGTCCGGCGGTAGCCCCCTTTAGGACGGTTCGTCATGATAACTTTAACCTTCTATTAAAATCTGAGTTGGAGAAGAGGGGCTGGCAAGTCCTGCTGGAGCCTGGCATTCCCACTCCTGCGGGCCTGCGAAAACCTGACTTGCTTTTCTGGAACGAACGGACTGCCCTAGTAGTTCACACTACGGTAGCGGCAGATGAGAACGCGTGCGCCCTTGATGTAGTCGTCCAGCGGAAAGTCGATTACTACAAAGTGCCTGCTACTGCTATTCTGTTCGGTCATCCTGTACCGACTGTACCGTACTTCTGAAGCTTCTGCAGGTGCGGATCAACTGCACGTAAGAGTACAGAGTGGTCAAAGCCTTCTCAGTGACCTTAATGTGTGCACACCTAACTCTCACCTGACAGCTACACGCTACTAACCAACTTCCTTCCAGGTCCGGAGAGCGAAGTGTGCTCGCGGCATTTTCACTGGGGGGAGTTCTGTGACGTCTGGTGCAGGAGGATGCTAGCACCACTGAAGAATCCTAAGCAGCTTCCGGGAAGAAACGCCACTTTATCGTGACAACGCTCACTATCTTCAACACCTAATATCCCTCTATTGAAGGCGGTTATTCAAGACCAGAAAATAGCCATTCAATATCATTAGTTGTATGTTTGTATAATTTTCTTATTTCTTTATTTTTAAATAATTTAATAGAATTTTTAGGAAAGTACAGATAGACAGTTAAAAATAAATATATTAACTGAACATTCCTAGTCACATAAGGCCGGTTCATAAATGTTTCATTTTATATAATTTTATTTTATAAAGATTTTTCCGTATTTTATTTTATTTTTATTTTATTTCATTTTCTTTTATTTTCTTGTTTCATATGTTTACTATGTATTCATAAATTTGTTTATATAGCTACTTTATATTTGGTTATAGCTGTATTTAGTATTTTTGCTTATTTTATTTTATTTAAATTTATTTTATTTTATTTCTTAATTTTTATTTTATTTTATTTTATTTTACTTTATTTTACTTTAGTTTGGTTTATTTTTGTTTCGTATGTACCATATATTATTTTCCATACATTCATTTACTTATATTTTATTCTATTATATTAATTTTATGATTTAAATACAAAATTTTTTAAACCAAAAATATTTGTTAAGTGGGGCCGATGTTAAGGCCATGCCACGACCATGTATGAATAAATATATAAAAATTGGGAAAAAAATGCAGGTTATTTATTTATTTATTATAAGGTCGTGGTAAAGCCTTAAACATTGATGTAAAAAAATCTTTGTATTTAAATCATAAAATTAATATAACAGATTAAAATATAAGTAAATGAATATACAGTATGAAAATAATATACATATGACATGAAACAAAAATAAGACAAAATAAAATAAAATAAAGTAAAATAAAGTAAAATAAATATATACATACATATAATAAAGTACAAACATATTTATGAATACATATTAAATATATAAAACAAGAAAATAAATAAATGAAAATAAAAAAGGAAAATGAAATAAGCTAAAATAAAATAAAATAAAATATGGATAAATCATTATAAAATGTGAGATTGTGTTGGGGTTGTAGTCTGGGTATTACAGTAAATTGCGTGTACAAGCGGAGTTGGAATGGAATATGGCTTGGAAGAGCCTTATTGTTTTTCACCGTATCTGATTTTCTAGTGTTTTTACTTTTTATGTTCTTATATATCATAAAAAGTCTTCAAAATTCTTGAATGGAAATGGAGAAATTTTTGTCTCCAAATAATTTTTAAAGTTTAAATATCACTAAAAAAAATTTCCTTAAAGTTGGCAGTATTATTGGCGTCGCTTTCTAAGACCATATTTGTAGGACGGCAAATTATTGGAGGTTATATAAAGTTTTGATAATTTGTTTCTATTTCTGTTTGACTATTTGTACGTTTATAGTGGTTTCACTAATTTTAATTAAAGGTAGGTATTAATTTGTATTGTAGTTTAAGTCTTGTATTTTTTTTAAATGTATTTTGTTTGATAAATTTTATTCTGTTAACCCGATATTAGGATCACGCCTTTCGTACGACATTTTTAATTAGGCTAGGCCAGTGGTGCCCAACCTTTAGTCTATCTCGAGCAAATTAAGAATTAATTTAATTTTAGGCGAGCCACTGATAAAAATTAATTATATAAAATATATATATATATATATATATATATATATATATATATATATATATATATATATATATATATATATATATATATATATATATATATATATATATATATATATATAGAAAATTAGGTATTTCGCAGCTACTTTTCACTTTTTATACAAATTAAACATTAGGACGAGTTTTTTTTAATTAACTAAATGTGAAAACTGAAGCTTTAAAAATGTCATTACTTATTCTTTACATATATATATATAAATTGATATTTGTTTATATATATTTTTTGATCCTGGGTGGCCCCCCCTCTATATCCCCCGCACCCCTGCTACGCAGGGTGCCCCTCTCCCTTCGAGGGTTTGCGGTGGATTTTCTTTTTAAATAAAAATACTCTCAAAAATTATACTTATAATAATTTAATAAACAAAAAATAAAAAATTAAAAAATCATTTATATTAAAGTTAAATAATAATAATAGAATATAAATAAGGTAATAGTTGAGTTTAACAGATTCTGATGAAATCTATTTTTTTCCGATAATCGTTTTTTTTTTGTATCTTTAGAACCCATGTCAAAAAACTAGAACAGTGGTGCCAAACCTCTCATATATAAATTTAATGAGCAAAAAAAAAAAAAAAAAAAAAAAAAAAAAAATGAAAACGAAAAATGTTTATAAAAATATCGTAAAATTGCCAGGTAATGGTAACGTTACCTAAATATATATATATATATATATATATATATATATATATATATATATATATATATATATATATATATATATATATATATATATATATATAGACACTTACACACTTATAGAAAAAACAATTACATATTTTGAATCAGCGTATAAAGCTTATATGTATAGTCGTTTTATGATTTAAAACTAACGAATACCCTAGAGTAGACTGCATAGATATCAGGAGTCGGTCTCCCAGCCTCTAGGTGGACGACAGGCCTCTGTCCCCCATCGGCTCAAGCCCCCTAATGGAATTGTTTCCTTGAACTTCAATTTTTAGGGGGCTCGTTGTCCACCTAGAGGCTGAGAGACCAACTCCTGATCTATGCGATCTGTCTAAATTTGTTGGATGCAATTCATCAACGGCGTTACTAAGCTTTGTGCGCATATAACAGTAGTTTCCATAAGTCTAATACTTTTGAGATAATTCTCCTGGCCCTTTTTAATGATTATGGCTATATATATATATATATATATATATATATATATATATATATATATATATATATATATATATATATATATATATATATATATATACGTATGTGTAGGGTTATCCCCTGTCGTTTGCAATGCTTCTCACAGGACCCTCTCTTCGTACAGTCGATGTTCCTCCACCTGATCCAGCATCCATCCCCTCTTACCGCCACAGCCGCCCCGCCTCCCATCCTTCTGTCTTTTCCTTGGTGGTCCCTTACAGTCTTCTGCAGGCTGCCTTGCATAAATCTAGCCGGGTATCTATCTTCATCCATCCTTCTGATGTGTTCCATACCATCTCAGTTGTTCTCTCGATCAGATCCTCACCGCCTCGACCCCCAACTCCTCTTATCTCAGTATTCCTTTCTCTCTCTCTCTCTCTCTCTCTCTCTCTCTCTCTCTCTCTCTCTCTCTCTCCCTCCCTCTCTCTCTCTTAATCTCTCTCTCTCTCTCTCTCTCTCTCTCTCTCTCTCTCTCTCTCTCTCTCTCTCTCTCTCTCTCTCTCTCTCTCTCTCTCTCTCTCTCTCTCTCTCTCTCTCTCTCTCTCTCTCTCTCTCTCTCTCTCTCTCTCTCTCTCTCTCTCTCTCTCTCTCTCTCTCTCTCTCTCTCTCTCTCTCTCTCTCTCTCTCTCTCTCTCTCTCTCTCTCTCTCTCTCTCTCTCTCTCTCTCTCTCTCTCTCTCTCTCTGGTCACCCCCACTATCAACCTCAACACCCTCATCTCCGCCGCCACAATACTTACTCCTTGTTCTGGTTGTAAGTGTCCATGACTCCTACCCAAACAAAAGTACCGGTCTCAGAATCGTGGTATAAATAAGTGTTTTATCACATGTCTGTTTCTCAGCAAGGGATACAGCTGACCAACTCCTCTAGAGTAGTTCATTATTCTTTCCTCTATTTCACCCTCCATCATTCCAATGCTGTTTACCGATATATAACTCCCATATATATATATATATATATATATATATATATATATATATATATATATATATATATATTATATTATATATATATATATATATATATATATATATAATAATAATAAGCTAGGACAGGTTACATAGATTTAAATAAGTTGATTTGCTGTGAAGCTTTTTATTGCAAAACAAGTTTTCTTTTCACTTTTATCAAAT
The DNA here is from genome assembly GCA_015478945.1 of Trachelipus rathkii. NCBI lineage: Eukaryota > Metazoa > Arthropoda > Malacostraca > Isopoda > Trachelipodidae > Trachelipus > Trachelipus rathkii. Next base: position 6,535 of record JABUQX010140902.1, read on the forward strand.
AAAATTGTGTTAGGCTATTAGATATCATTAGTAGCGGTTTAAGCATGGCTTTGTCATAGGCTGTGTTTTAGTGCTGCAGAAAATTAAAATTTGATAATGTGAGGACTCTCTAAACAGCGATTGATTTTTCTAAAAAATTGATTTTTTAAGAATCTGTTAAACTCCACTATTACCATAAATAAAAAGCTTACAAAAAATTTCAACGAAAACATTATTAAAACAAAAAAAGAACAGTTTTATATTTTCAAAACTTCATACTTTTTAAATTTAATTCTTAACTTGTTCGAAAATATTGATATAATAGAAAAAATGAAATGTGGCTATGAAAATACCTAAGAGCCTATATATATATATATATATATATATATATATATATATATATATATATATATATATATATATATATATATCTATAGTATAACTTGAAATATATATATATATATATATATATAATATATGGTATTTAGTATTACTGACTTGAGTTTACGTATATTAAAATTATAAACATTTCATTTACAAAAATGGTTTAAAAAAATTATTTAAGTTTTTTTTACGCATTTAAGTTTATTTTTGAGTTAATATTTTCACTAAAAATATTAATATTAACTCTCTGAAAATCATAATAATTCAGCTTTTTTCACATGCATTTCAGATTATCGATACATCAATATCAATATAATTTTTTTTATCTATTTTTTTCAATAATTTCGAGGAATCGATATTATAGACAAAGCGTACATAAATAATATTAAAGAAAAAAATTTGTAAAACAATATTTGTGCGTAATATACAATAAAAAAAATAAAAATATCAAATATGAAATATATATAAATATATATATATATATATATATATATATATATATATATATATATATATATATATATATATATATATATATATATATATATATATATATTATATATATTTTTATTCATCCAGGTTAGGTCTCATTTTAGGCCCTCTAGTTCAGGTTATGATAAGTTTTGTTAGGTATACACAGAGAAAATCTGTATACTTAACAAATCTTATAACCTGAACTAGGATGGCCCTAAAACGAGCATAAGGCCCATTATTTTTTTTTTATAAAGCCTATGGGAAAATTTAAAACTTTGAAAGGCTGTAACTTTTTCCTAAAAACAATCATTTTCGTTTTTTTTTTAAAACTTCATTATTATTTTTTTTTTTAGAGTTAGTATTTTTTTGAGAGGCTATAACTTTTTTTCTGAAAGAGTACCCAATTTCGTTTTCACTTATTTTTTTGTCCTGTGATTTTAATAAAATTGGAGGTGACACCTCTCTGCATTACTATTACCATATATATATATATATTATATTATATTATATGGTAATAAAGTTTAGGTCGATAAGCTGGCCTTTGTTATTCACAAAAATGAACTGAATTTATTGGAAACAAAATAGTGCAGGAAATGCAACTTCAGTAAATTTAATAGTAATTAAACTAATTATATAGAACTGTTATATCAGATTTTTATAAAATCACAGTATAGACTAAAAAATTATAATTAAAAAAAATAAAAGGTAATAGTAGCGTAGAGGGGCTTGACCCCTGATTTTTATAAAAATCACAGGATATACTCTAAAAAAATAATGAAGAAAAAAGGTTTCTTAAAATAATGAAGAATAAAATAGGTTGTCTTTAGGAAAAAAGTTACAGCCTCTCAGTTGTTAAAACTCAGTAATAGTAGTGTAGAGGGGTGTCACCCCCGATTTTTATAAAAATTATAGGATATACTCAAAAAATAATAATTAAGAATAATGAAAATGAAAATCTTCATTCTTTAGGAAAAAAGTTACAGCCTCAAAGTTGTTAAAACTCTCATAGACTTTTCATTTTTGATCCATCAAGGTTAGGTCTCATTTCAGGCTATGATAAATTTTGTTAGTTATACACAGAAAATCCATGTAGACTTCAACAAATCTATCATAACCTGAACTAGGATGGGTTTTAAATGAGCATATGAAGCCACTAATTTTTTTTATAAGAAAGCCTATGGGAAAATTTAAAATTTTGAGAGGCTCTAACTTTTTTCCTAAAGACTTGAATTATTTATTTTTTTTTTTATTAGAGTATATCCTATGATTTAAAATTTTTTTATATATATATAAAATAGTATGAGAGTTTTAACAGACATAACGTTTTTTACTAAAGAGTGATGATTTAAAAATTTTTTTTTTTAGTATATCCTGTGATTTTTATAAAAATCTGGGGTCACACCCCTCTGCACTATTAGCAAACTCCTATAGGATTTTGTTATAAATTTTATTTTTTTAAATCACAGGATATATACTCTAAAAAAATAATAAAGCATAAAAAAAATAAAAATTTGTCTAGAAAAAAAATTACATCCTCCTAGTTTAAAATTTTCTCATAGGCTTATAGAATAAATTAGTGGGCCTCATACTCTTTTTAGGGCCATCCTAGTTCAGGTTATGATAAGATTTAAGTATACATAGGTTTTCTGTGTTTTCTTCACAAAACTTATAACCTGAACTAGAGGCCTGAAATGAGACCTAACCTGGATGGATCAAAAATGAAAAGTCTATGGGATTTTTAATAACTTTGAAAGCCTATAACTTTTTTTCCTAAAGAGAGCACCCACTTTCATTTTCACTATTTTTTTAATATAAGTTTTATTAATTATACACATTAAATGTCTTAACCAAACTTATCATAACCTTACTGATTTTTTTTTTAATGTAAAAAGAAATATATGAAAACAATGAATAATGGGTACAAGTGGAGGTTAACAGATTTTAAAAAAATTTATATTTTTAAAATCAATCAGTTTTGATATTCCTATAAGCAACTCTGAAAATGTTAATAAAAAATTGTAAAATTTGATATTTTTATAGGCAATATTATTTGTTTTCATATATTTTTTACATTCCAAATATCAGTAAGGTTATAAGTTTGGTTAAGTAGACAGATTTACTATGTATAATTAACAAAACTTATCATAACCTAAGCTTAATCCTAAAACGAATTTACACCAAAAAAATTTTTTGGTAGATTGATTAAATTTATATATGAGAGGTTTGGGGCTGAAAGATAAATAAAAAAAATTATGGAAAATTATCGATATTTCGTCAGAATCTGTTGAACTTACTATTACTGAATAATGTTGCTTATAAAAGTATCGTAAATTTGATAATTTTTTATTAAAACATTTGGCAGCGCGTTGCTTCTAGGAATATCAAAACATTTGATTTTTAAAAAATATCAATATTTTTGGAATGTTAAAGGGAAGATGGTAAAAGAAATAGTAGCATAGCCATGGTTGCCAGAACTCCATCTAGGTTCTAGGTTTATGGCATCTATCAATCCTGGTTAGGTGTTGGTTTAGGACCCTACTAGTTCAGGCTATGATACATTTTGTTAAATATACACAGTTTGTTTATACTTAAGATCTTATCATAACCTGAACTAGGATGGTCCTAAACCGACCTCGAGGTTTGTTCAGTTTTATTTTTATAAGCAAATCTTATGGGAAAATTCTAAACTTTGAGAGGGTGTAACTTTTTTTTTTAAAGAGACTGATCATAGAAATTTTTTTTTTTTAGAGAGAATGTTGGGATTTTATAAAAATCTGTTTAGAGGCCCTTCTGTAAACAATTACCAACCCAAAAATAGATGATATCTTTAGGGAAAAGAAAAACTACAGCATCTCAAAATTTTGCAAACTCATGGGCTTTTTATATGAGTGAACTCACTGGAATCCCATTTTCTCACACTATATGAAGTAGGCAGGGAATCAGTGTTGTGTACATTGAAATCCCCTAAATAGAGAACCTCAGTATTTGGATGAGATAAGTCGTGAGAAGTAGTAAGATATTCAAAAAAGGAGTGAAAATCTGTTGTTAGGAGACCAGTAGCACAAGATTGTAGTAAAAGGAAGAAAGATTTTAAGCCACAGAACATCGAAGTTGGGAGATTCGAGATTCACTAGATGTTACAGGAGTATTAATATTTACACAGGCACACACTCCATCTTCAGATGTAAATTTTGAAATGTTATAGTTGGATACATTAAACGAGTTAGATGATGAACTCTTAGCCATCTGAGTCTCGGACAAGGGCAAAAGGTTAGGATTAGAGTTTGTATTCTATAGAGGCAAAGTTATTGTAAGCCATGGATGTTGGTAAAGTCATTCGAAAGCCTTTCTATGCAAATCCGCCATCTCGCAAGCACACAAATAAAAACAAAAGGAGAAAATGAGAAAATTGAACAAACTAAATCCTAGCACTAAAAATTTCAAGTGGTAAAATTAATTAAAAATCAATTACTGTACAATGTAAAAATGAAACTTAAACCTATGCAACTTTACCCACTTGAATAGGCAATTAAATTTTGTTAAAACCTACAACTACAAAAACATAAAGAAAAATGAAAAAACTTAAAACTAGAACTTATCTTTTGAGACACTGATCCCAGAACCTTGCCGAAATGAATGATTTCCAGTGATATGATTTAATAAAACTTTCAATTAAAACAAAAATAATAACTAAGTAAAATAAACTTTTAAACACCTCTACACTGCACAGTAATAGTAAAAGTAATTATGGTTACGTTTATGAAAACTTAGATCCATCTTAGTTAGGTTTGGGTGCAAAGCACCAATGATCCGTATAGGTTAGGTTTACATATATAGCAGTAACTATCAATATAGGTTAGGTTTAGGTATACAGCATCGATGATCCATATAGATTAGGTTTTGGTTTAGTGCTTCCCTAGTTCGTTATAAGATTTAATTTACACAGCTTTATTGTGTGTAATTACACTTATTATAACCGGAACTAGGAAGGTCATAAACCTAACCTGTATGTATCGTCGATGCTGTATTCATAAACCTACCCTACATGGATCGTTGATGCTCTATACCTGAACCCAACATACATGGATCGTTGATGCTCTATACCTAAACCTAACCTACATGGATTGTCAATGTTGCAGACCTAAACCTAACCTACATGGATTGTTGATGCTGTAGAGCTAAATTTAACCTACATGGATTGTCGATGCTGTAGAGCTAAATCTAACCTAGATAGAACTATTGCTGTAAACATAAGCCTAACATAGATGAGTCTCTCTCTCTCTCTCTCTCTCTCTCTCTCTCTCTCTCTCTCTCTCTCTCTCTCTCTCTCTCTCTCTCTCTCTCTCTCTCTCTCTCTCTCTCTCTCTCTCTCTCTCTCTCTCTCTCTCTCTCTCTCTCTCTCTCTCTCTCTCTCTCTCTCTCTCTCTCTCTCTCTCTCTCTCTCTCTCTCTCTCTCTCTCTCTCTCTCTCTCTCTCTCTCTCTCTCTCTCTCTCTCTCTACATATGTTCGCACCTTACCCCCAGTCTTGGGGAAAACTTGGGTGGTGATATATATATATATATATATATATATATATATATATATATATATATATATATATATATATATATATATATATATATATATATATATATATATATATATATATATATATTTTTTCCCAATAGACTTATGTTGTTACATAATTTGTATGAAAATTACTAAGTTTATTATATCTTTAAATGAAAAATAATTAAAATCAGACCAGTAAGTTAAAAATGCATATAGAAAAGATTTTGCTTCAATGTAGAAAGTAATGAAAATAAAATGCAAAAAATGTTCTCTAATTTCAAAAGTAAATTAGTCTTAAACTACGCTAGGTTAGGTAGATTTTGTCCGATTCCATAGCACTTATTTTTGATGCAACTAAGATTACATATTTGTAGGCCTATGAGAGGTGGACAGTATGCAACTTGTATATTTCTTAACTTCAAAATGCTACAATCTTGCTTATGTCTATTCTCTTTTAACATTGCCCAAATTGTTCATTTGATTTCAGAATGCCACCAAAAACTAAAATATTTGTTGGCAAACTGCCACCTAGTTGCAAAGATTATGAACTGAGGAAGCTTTTTGAGAGGTATGGAGAAGTTACCGAATGCTCTATTCTTGGAAATTATGCTTTTGTTCATATGAAAGGTGAGGAGGAGGCAGCCAACGCAATCAGAAATTTGAATAATTGGGATTTAAAAGGATTTAAAATAAGTGTAGAGGTAAGTTTTTTTTTACTTTTATATAATAAATTATATAACAATGCTGTATCTTCACTCTAATATTATTACATTCTGAAATTGCCTAAAATCTATTTTTCAATGAACTGAAACTCCTTTAGAAATTATTTTTCTGACTTCACTTTTTTGATACTTGCTAAAATTAATTCTCTATCTTTGGGTACATTTCATGAAAAATAGGCATAAGTCTCGATTAATTGGGATTTTCTAAAAATGCAGCAAAAATATTTATTTTTGTGGGATTCTTAGATGGGAACAAACATCAGCTGATTCATGTAATTATATATTTAATTTAATTGATATTAATTAATTTAATCAATCAAAATCATTATCAAAGTAACTATTTGGAAATATAAAATAAATCATAAGTGAAAGATATTTAAAAGGCTGGTGACAAATTAGAGTTAATTTTTTCTTAATTAAAGAAGTTTGATTTATTGTTAAAAAACCATTAAATGATTTCATATAATAAATTTTGTGCAAATTATATATGCATGAAAAGGTTGATTAAACATTTATTATAAGAGACTAACTTTCCAATGTTTGTCTACATAAACATCAATTTTGCTACTGTGGAAAACTAAAGGGAGAAATTTTTATCTTTAAATGTTAATGTTGCAGTGGAAATCTTAATGCCGTAGGATTGAAAATGGGGAAACTTGTGGAATAATTGCCTAGAATAATGTGTATCTTGCCCTTTCATTCTACCTCATGGGTAGTCTTAGCTTTCTAAAGGTTGGATTTTTTGTCTTCCTTTTTCAAACTTTTGTTTCTACCACTTTATACAGTTCTGTTCCTATTCTTCCTCCACAACAAATGGCATCTAATTACGCATAATAATTAGTTTATATGCTAATGATGCAATTTCCTTTCTCTCGAGTTAATACTAAGAAGCCTGTTAGCTAGTAGTATTCCTTGCGCCAGAATAATGATTATCTTTGTTTTCTCTATTGTTCGTTGTTCACTGCACTAAAACATTTCTGTTGTTTGCTGTTGGAAGTGAAAATTTTGAAAGCTACAAAACCTGACTCAAAACAAGAATTTCAAAACATTTATTAACTTTATATTTAATTTCCTTTCCTTTTAGCTAATGGTAGATGGGTGACTGCTCATCCTGTAAGTAAATTTGTTATATGTCCAAATCCTTTGTTCATCAATGTCTTGTGTTGTTTCATGCGGATGACTATCTTGATTTACTTTTTATTTAAAAAACAACTAGCTTGTCAACAAACAGTAAGATGCTTGGGAGATAGCTTTGATGCATCTGTCATGATCTTTCCCATTTCTCAAATATGGCACAGAAAATCAGTTTGTTTCACTGCCTTTAGAACTGTTGCTTCCTTTTGACTTGTCATGTTCTTCTACTACCTTTGTTTCCGGTGTATGTTGCGCGCCTCACCCCTATATATATATATATATATATATATATATATATATATATATATATATATATATATATATATATATATATATATATATATATATTTTTTCTAGCAATACAACTATTAATAATGTAAGATCGCCTCTGGAGGTGGTATGGGGGGGATGCGAGGTGGAGGTAGGGGAGGCCTAGGATTCCGAGGGCGAGGTGGAGGACCAATGCGAGGACGCGGAATGGGAATGAGACCTTCTCCATATGACAGAAGACCTCCACTAGATGATAGATATGGACCACCTCCAGGCCCTCCTCCAGCTCCATTGAGGAATGGCTATTATGATGATTATGAGAGACGAGATAGAAGACCTTTGCCTCCACCAGTACCTATGGACAGAAGACCTCCACCACCACCAGTTGGGAGAGAGCCATACAGAGATCCATATGATAGATACGATTCATATGATCGAATGCCACATCCCCCACCTTTACGAAGAAGTCCTCCACCACCCCTTGAAAGAAGACCACCACCTCTTGGCTACGACAGACGAGAAGATCCTTACGATGTATATGCAAGACCAGAGTAAGTTTTCTTTTTCTTTAGGGATGGGGAAAAATTAATTATTTAAATTTTTGGACTGACCACTTTTCCTTAAATGGGATAGTAATTAAATATGTAATGTATAAAATTATATGATACATGAATTTCAGATATTAAACATTTATCAATTTGCAAATTTAAAAAAAAGGATTTTGATTATAAATTAACGATTAGTATTTTATTATTGTAGCCACTTCCACCATTCTGCCAGTGTTTAATTAATTTTAAAGTTTTTCTTGAACATTTTCAAACTTTAATATATATATATATATATATATATATATATATATATATATATATATATATATGTATATATATATATATATAATATATATATATATATATATATGTAATATATAAATATATATTTATACATATTTTTTTATATATATATATATATATATATATATATATATATATATATATATATATATATATATATATATATATATATATATATATATATATATAACTAATATATATATATATAATATATAATATATATATATATATATTAGAAAAGGAACACATGTAGGGCAAGGAGGTATGTGGTTTATAATAATTAAATTTTTTCCCCACTTATTTCAAAAGTTGGCATAGAACTACAGATTTTAGTGATTTATATGAAAAGTATTTCTATAGAATATACATATAAATATGTAATTATATATATATAAATATAAATATATAATATATATATATATATATATATATATATATATATATAACAATATATCTCTCTTCTATATATATATCCATATATATTATATATATATATATATAATTATCGTAATCTATTTATTTTATACGCATTGTTTTTTTTTTTGTTTTTTTAAAGTTCGTCGTTTATTTGGCAAAATAGGTTTAAGAATTTTGCCTGGCGATAAAATAAGCACAAACCAAGTGTGTGCGAGTTTGTATTTATTATTATTAATATTTTTATAATATAACATATAGTTTTAGTTCCTAAAGTTAAACGTATATTTATAATTATTATTTCTCTCATATTCTCTTGTAGCTATCCCGGCCCACCTCGTGAATTGCCCCCTCGTCGATTTTAGATGTGCTTTGATTGAGCGATCGATTTTGGGCTGGTTAGATTAAAAAAAAGTAAAAGTTTATAAAAACGAAAAACTACAAACACGCGAAAGGGCCCCGTCGAAATAATAAGTATATGTTTATATATATATTTTGAAGACTAGAAATTTTTTGATGGGAGAGAGTCGATTGGGATGAAATTTGAAGTAATTTTCTTAACACGAATTGTTCTGTTATGTCTCTCTCTCACTTCAAGAAATATAAATTAAGACCTTAGATCTAGATGTAATACATAATTAAATGTTAGTTTGTAAGTATCTTAAAAAGTTTCAACTTTAAAACTCTTAACGATTAAAGAAAGATTCAAAATTTAATTATTTTTATTTGGGAACAAAATTTTTTTGTTCTGAAGTTATGTAAATTTTTAAAAAATTTTCGCTTGCTGAATTGGTAATTTATTACTAAACTCATTTTTAATATGCGTAATTTAGTTGATAAAGAAAAATCTATCTATTGCTTTGAATTCATTATTATTTTTTTATGTAAAAAAAAGTAAAAATAAAGAACAATTTTAATATGAAAAGGAAAAAAAAAAGTCTTTCATTTAAGCCCTTCGAAATTTCTGCGTCAACGCCTCATTGAAATGAAAATAAAAACCGAAACTTATATTAAAGAGGCGACCGGAATTTGGTGGTCGACGCAATCAAACAAAAGTACGTAAGCCTGGAAACCGTTAAGCGAGAAAACGAAAAGAGAACCACAGGTAAGCTATCTCTTTATCGACAGGTTGCTACTGAAAGAGTTGCGCCTGTAACACTTATCGTTACTATTTATTTTAAATTTTTTTTTTCTTAAATTCAGTTTTTTCCTTAGTTAATCTAAATTAGGTTTAGTTAAAGATGGAAGAATGAGGAACGGAGTAAGAAGTTCGTCTAAGTTCTTTTCTGATGAAGTTTCGCTTCTTTTCTTTGTATTTTATCTTCCAAATTTTTTTTTTTTGATTTGTTTATATTTCGTAACTAATAAAAATTAACCAACCGAAGAATTTGTTACGTCATCATCCTAGACTTTGTTTTTCACAATTCCTTTCTTTATTGACGTGATTTTGTTGTATACTCATTTTTAGTGATAAACCCTAAAGATAAAATTATTATGGTTTTTCCTTATGTTTAATATTTATTATTTAATCGAATTTATTACTTCCAAGGTGTGAGAGAGATTCGATGAAAGCTTGCGAATTGTTGCAAGGAAGATGACATAATTATGATTAATTCCCTAAGGCTATTATCTCTTTCAGCGTCGCTATTAATAATCTATACCGTTACAGGTACCTGCTGCTTTACTTTTTTTTAATTCTTACGTCAGCAGTGGTAAGCGAAGCTCTTAAGTATTGGATTTGATTATAAAAAAAAAAGTAAAATTTTATACTATAGTGACCTTGGATGGATTTTAACGACAGACGTAATGATTTTATATTTGTATACGATATTTCGCTCTTAGTTTTAATATATTTTTAATATCGATTTTTATTATTTTATTGGTAAATCGGATACTCTTTCAATTTGTAATTGAAGTCTTTGCTGTTAAATTATTTTTTTTTATTAGTCCTGTAATAAGTTCAAAGTTCTTTTCGTAACGTAATTTCGACTTCTTTTCATACGTTTTGAAAAATCGATTTATATTTAAAGTTTTTATTACTTTTTCACTTAATTATTTTTTATTAATATATTTTTTTATTTTATATAGATCTAGTTATGGCTGAATCGTATTAAATTTTTTTTTGTTTTTGAAATTGAACTAAAAAAAAATTAATGCGATTGTTGGTTGGATATTCTACTAGAGGTACTAGAATGAAAATGATATTCAGGTTAGTGTGACCAAAAATATTTATACTATTGTGTGACAAATATAAATGATGGTTTAAAGTGAACTAATGAATCTTGATTAAAAATTTATTTCTGATTTATCTTTTTGTTATGAATATACCTATATATATATATATATTGCTTTTGGAGAGCTAATTCTCCTTCATACTTTAGGTACTATGGTTAACTTGAACTGATTTGAGGCTCCCAAGATCTTTTATGAGGGAAGATGGAAGGTTTGGTTGAAACATTGTCAAGCACAAAAAAATAAAAGTTTTAAGGTTACATTTTTTAATTATTCATCCTGCAATTTTAGCTAGTGTATATTTCAACACTACTTTTAAGCATTTCTGAGTATTGGAAATTAGTAATATTTTTCCAAACTTATATAATTCTTATATCAGTTCGTTGTATTTGGGAATAAATAACTTATATGGAATTGTTAATTCTAAGCAAAAAGTAAATGATGCTTTTAAAGGAAGGATTTGTCTGGTGTGGGTCATTTGGTAGGCTCTAAAAAAAATGTTTCGTTTGCCTGTTATTTGCATTGCAAGAAAATCGGTAGTCCTCGACCAAGGATATAAAGCCAGCAGATTAAACAAACTATTCAAAGCATGCCAGGGTTCACACTTTCTGGAAGTCGGGGAAAAAATCGGTCAGGGAAACGTTTTAAGATATGCTAAAAGTCTGGGAAATTTTAAAATTTCAAAACTTATGAAGAATGATCCATGGACCAAGTTACATATTTTTTATATATTTTTTTCTTACTGTATGATTGTGGAATGCGAGAGATGTATTTGATAAGTGAATGAAAAGGATGGGCGAGGAACGACATTCCATAAATCTACTTCTATCCTGTTTCTTTCTATTTTTAGTTCACTATTAGACATTAAGAATATAGAGACAGTAAAAAGCCACTACCCAAACATGCTCATGAAAATCCACAAAGCGCCCTAGGGCTTGTCAATTTGTTGTAACTACAAATCCACCAATTTGGCTTAGTCAAAACTAATGATATATAAATATGATACCCAAACCATCCACATGCATTAATAACCAAGTTATGGTCACACATGCCATCTAACATTAACTACTATAACTAAAAACCCGCCAATTTGGCTTCGTCAATATATTATATGATACCCAACCCATCCATAAACGAATCTAACACTTTCTTAAATGTTGCAATCGAGTCGCACTCAACAACCTCCTCTGGCAGACTATTCCAAAATTTAACAACCCTATTACTAAATGCATGCTTTCTTCTTAATTTTCTTATAATGCCCCCTGGTCACCTGTCCATGTTCTACTATGAAAAATTTATTGGTCTCTGTATTATCAATACATGTAAATATTTAGTAGACTTGTATCATGTCCCTTCTGAGAAATCGCCTTTCTACAGAAAACATTCCTAACTCCTTCTGAGCCTCTCATAGCTCTTACCTCAAACCCAGAAATCATCCTTGTTGCTCTACGTGGTGCCCCTCTCTAGCATATCTAAGTCTTTCTTTAAATAGGCCCAAACTGTGCACAATACTCTATTACTGGCCTAACATAGCTATTATACAGTACTTAGTACTACCTACTGTTCTTCCTATTCTGTCCGTAGAGGTTGTTCCAAGTTCATCCTTCGATTGAAGGTGATTGGTATATGGATGCGTTTTAGACTGACTTAATCTGTTTAAATCTTCTTTTTAGGGATTTATACTTTTTGAGGTTTGATGAAGTGATTTTGGATTTTTGTGCAGTTGAAGGTATCTATTTATAAAATGACTTCAAACAAAAAAACTAACTTTCACGACCAGTGGTTGGATGTCAAACTGAACCTACAGTTTATCGGGTGATTGGGTAAAGGATCTGATAGTTCTAAGGTATTTCTAAAATGCAAACAGGCTTTTTTAAAATGCTTTCCTTAGAATGTGAACCATTGAAAGTTTCAAACGTCAGACCAACTTGGTCTATTCATGTTCACAGATTTACAATGTCTCGTACTAAATATTATGGAAAGTCCAGTAAAATGCCTGCTACAACAACTAAGCTTTTTGCATTAGACATGCATGACAAAGAATTTACGTGATATAAAAGGTATTCTTGGATTTCGGACAAAAAAGAATTCTCAAAGAAGTCACTTTGAATGAAAGTAATATCCTACAATTCAAACTTGAATGCCAGACTGCTAATCAAAATGACAGAAAAGATATTAGAAAGATGTCCTCTGAAGTACAAGCCTGTCCAAGGACTCATCATTGGATCCAAGTATAATTTTTCATTAGCCAGAACAATGGAAACAAAGATATGATTTATTGCTAGAGGCATTGTACACCAATAACCGAATCGCAGATTCTGTTGCTGAGAAAGCAAAAGCACAATACACCCTACTTTGCAGTGAAGCTCATTCTACCCGTGAAATAAAATTCAAGATATTTTTGGATGGTGATAGTCCTTCCAAGAGACTAGTTTTTTCTTCCATAGTACCTAG
>JABUQX010140902.1:25000-26817 GCA_015478945.1 Trachelipus rathkii
GGAATTGTTATTCTCCTGTGGAAGGGAAGATCACCCTCTGGCCATACTTGTCCTTGAGATGTATATTCCACTACGTACTTTGGGGTAGATGACAATCCAGTTTCGTCAGAAGATACCACAGGATAATGTTTACCTCTTGGAGTATAGAGCAACTCGCGACTAATATATATATATATATATATATATATTAAATTTTTTTTCGTGAAACAGAAGTAAAGTGAGTTATATATATCTATATATAGATACAAAGATATATATATATATATATATATATATATATATATATATATATATATATATATATATATATATATATATATGTTATTATATAATTTTTTTTCTTTTGAGTTATACAGGACCCACCACGGCTCATTATAAATCCAAACTGGGCTGAAAAATCAGCACCCTGGGGAGGGTCCTGTCATATATATGTTTCAAAATGTCAAAGAAAGATTTGATTGGTGAAATGAATATTCAGTCAGTCAAAATAAATAAAACTAAATAAAATTTTATCCTTTTGCATTGTTAATAGTCTTAAGATTACATAACAAAAATCAAATGCTATAAAGAATATTCACTTTTGAAGATACAAGAAAAATAGTGTTACTGCTAAAGGGGGAAGATTGATTCAGATAAGATAATGGGATAATCTTTTAAGGTGTTATGGACCGTAAAGTAGGAAAATAAAGACGAATAGGGGTCCAGATGGGAACAATCAATAAAGATATGATGAACAGATTGCGGGTTTTGGCGACGGCAAAAATTTGCAAATGGGAGGGTCTCGTGACATATAGTGCCTCTCTGTGAGTGATATTAGTGTGGCCAATACGGAGGCAAGTATCACCTCATGTAAGCGCTGTCTGTGGGAGGAAGACCACTCTCACTGATGTTCGGCTTATGTTTCTCTGCCGATCACTGTCCAGCACTCTGCCAACAAGATCGAAAGCCCCCGTCGGAGAGCAGGATAGTAATCAGTTGATGGAGGCGGCCCTCGAATGGCATCCGGAGGTACCTGGAAGAACTCCGAGAAGAGGAGGCGGCCATTTTTGCCTCTCTGTCAGCGATTTCATTGCCAGTTACCCTTAAGCATAGAGAGGGAGTCCCGCAACATGTAACAATTTGCTTTACGGAAGTGGAGAAGTCGAAGAAATTGTTGCGTCAGCTTTGATGCTTCATCTGTTTTTAGAATAAAAGGGCTTTAAGCGCTGTAGCGCGCTAAGCTTAATCTGAATAAACGACATATGAGTGGATCTTGGTTAAGGATTAGAATTCTGGAAAGGGCAATCACTATAGCCATTAACTCTGCTGTAAAAATTGAAGCATAAGGGGAAGGGTATGGGAGGCGGTCGGGAAAGACAGCAGAAGCGCCCACACACTGTCCCCGTTTTAGAGCCGTCAGTAAACACTGGAGTAAATTCATCGTGAACCGCGGCATGAGACAGAAATGATGCTTTTAACAGGGTAGGGACCCCACCACGGCTAGATTTGGAGTGAGATCGAGCCAAGCAAATGGGATACAAGCAAATAGCCAAGGTGTGTACCCCTTCGTCAAAAGAGAAAGGTAGACCTCTTTGAAAAGGGATGTTGAGGAAATTAAAAGATGTTATGAACCGCCTTTGCAATGGCCAGTAATTAGGATTCTTGAGGTACCTCCTGCAGAATCGGTGTCGTAGTAGACGGTATTGGGGGTTTGAAAACGAAGATAACTTGTACACATGATGTATTCTCTTCGAAGAAAGATGAAGCGGCGCAAAGGAAAACGCGAAAGCGTTTCAACATACAAATGAAACGGTTCAAATTAACTGAACGTGCTACTG
>JABUQX010140905.1:0-10000 GCA_015478945.1 Trachelipus rathkii
TAATATTATTATTATTATTATTATTATTATTATTATTATTATTATTATTATTATTTATTATTTATTAATATTTATTTATTATTTATTATTTATTTTACTTGTTTTATTATTATTAATATTTATTATATATTATTATACCAATATTATTATTATTGTTATTATTATTATTATTATTATTATTATTACTGGTTATTATTATTATTATTATTATTATTATTATTATTATTATTATTATTATTATTATTATTATTATTATTATTATTATTATTATTATTTTTCTTACACCTTTTTTAATTTGTCAACGAATTAATTTCTCATTCTCTGAAGTTTTTTCTTATTCTTATTATTACTCTAAGGATTTAAATCTTTTTTTTTATCTTAAACTGATAACTAAAGGTAGAAAGGCTTCTCAGTCGCTATTGATTTTGGCGCAAACCTAATAATAGATACCCCTGTGGCTTTATCCGCTAACGAATACAACGACATTATATATTTCACTTCATATATGTTATATATAATATGCAGAGAGTGAGAGAGAGGCAGAGAGAGTATATATAGTATATATATATATATATATATATATATATGCGCACACCATACATATCCCCATGGTCATGTTATTGCATATATATAGAACGAAGAATTCTATAGACATAAGGTTAAGGTTAAGGTATATATATTTGGTATGATATGTTACAGGCATGTTACTTATTTATAGTATTTATTTATTTATTTTACTTTCATTTATTATTATTTATTATTTATTTATGCTTCACCTGAGGCTAAATCAATATAATATGCAGCTCATAATATATATATGATATATATATATATATATATATATATATATATATATATATATATATGTTATTATTATTATTATAGGTTAATATATGAGATATATATATATATATATATATATATATATATAGTATATATATATATATATATATATACATATTACATATATATATATATATAAATTGTAAAATAGGCTTCATCAAGATTTATGACGAAATTACAAGACGATATAGTTATATGGCTATATATATATATATATATTACATATATAAGTATATATATACATATATATATAATACAGCATAGTAATATATATATATATAAGGAGAGAGAGAGAGAGTACAGCAGCAGAGCAGGAGGCAGGTGGTGGCAGCAGTAGATATATAAGTATATATATAAGGCTATATATATATATATATATATAAGTATATATATATAAGTGTAGAGGTCATATTGCCGCCCAAAAACCCACCCTAAAACCCACACAAACCTCGAAAAAACCCAAAAAACCCACCTGCAACAGAAAACCCAATATGACCTTTTTACCCGGTCTCCTGACCTTTTGACCTCTCACTTCTTTTTAGGCTCCTGACTTGGGCCTTAGCAATTTCTTACTGACTTTTGACCTTTTGGGTTTTGACTTTTAGGGAACTCTTCAATTTGAGACTTAACTTTATTTTCATGGGTCAGACTCTTGGTTCTCATATTTTGAGAACTTACCTCTGAGAACCCTAATTTCTAGAGAGAGAACCCTAATTTCTTGAGAACCCTAATTTTTTGAGAACCCAAATTTTTGAGAACCCAAATTTTTGAGAACCCTATTTTTGCAACCCTTCGAAGAAGGGTTGTGCCAAACGGTTGCGGAGCAACCGTGAGAACCCAAATTCTTTGAGAACCCAAATTTTTGAGAACCCTAATTTTGAGAACCCTATTTTTGAGAACCCCTAATTTTTGGCAACCCCAATTTTTTTGGCAACTCTCTGGGATTTTTAAGTAACCCTCGGTTAGGCAGGCCAAACGGTTGCAGCAAACTGTTGTACGCAAATCCCCACCCTACCTTTTTCTCGATCAACCCCAGGTTCCCTCCATGTGGGCTCGCTTGGCTCCACCCCAATTTCGACCAACCCCTTGGTCTTCCATGGGTCAGCTTTTTGACTCACCATTTTTTCGACCAACCCTTGGTCTTCCATGGGTCATTTTATGCCCACGGTAATTTTTGATCTTCCTTTGCCCCACCTGCTCACATACTGTTCCTAATCCTGAACGCGCATGTATGGATCTATCCCAACTTGAACACATACACAACACACACACACACACACACACACACACACACACACGCACGTTACCCCAGCCCCTTCACTATGACACTCATACACACATTCACTATGACATTTTACATTTACCCATATACACTTATATTTCTTACACTTCTATATCGTAATTTTCGACCAACCCTTTGGTCCTCCATGGGTCAATTTTGACCCACTTGTAATTTGTTCTTTCCTTAGGGACTTAGCTCCTTTTTTTGATGTCTTTAACTCCTTGTTTTGACCATGGATGGTTTCAGCCTGGCTCCTTGTCATATACCATGGGTCAATTTTGACCCGCTATCTTGATGGCTTTGATGGTTCTAATCACCGTAAGAAGTACCTAGGATGTTCTATTAGTGTTCTATGAGTATTAGATGAGCGCCAGGTGAGTGCCAGGTGAGTGCCAATGAGTGCCAAGTGAGCGCCAATGAGTGCCAAGTGAGTGCCACATGGTGCCGCGGAGTGCCAGCCACATAAATAACTGATATCAAGCCTTTCTAGCCTCCCCTGAGCCTAGAATAGCCCTAATATGGGTGTCTACCCCTAGGTAATAAGGTATGAGGAATCGATTGGTGTATATTACAATCTGCTAGAATGCTTCCTACCATGAGTTAGTATTTTTATAACACTTATAGTATATACAGAATATATATCTAAAGAGTTACACACACTTGAGACAGTGACCGCAAACGTTTTCAGAGTCCGCGTCCGCAGGTGATTCCCTGGTCGCGAACTTCGCCGGCCAGGGCAACTGCAGAGCACATTTCCGGCACCGCGCTGTCATACCGCAGGCGCCATATCCCTGGCGTACCTGCCTGTTGCGTATACCTGTGCAGGCGCAATATTCGCGGGAATGAAAATATATATATATATACTATAAGTCATTCATTTTTATTTCGATAATTTTGAATGATTTCAAAGAATTTCTTCAAATACATACTACATGAGTTTGGCTCATTTATTTCATACTTTAAACATTTTTATTAAAAACATTTTCGCGAACCTAAAACTGTAACTCATTACAGACCTATTATTTAACACATATATTTATTAACATTATTTTTACTTAATACTTTTTACTTAATACTTTTTAATTTATAAATTTTTAAACAGGAGATATTTATTAACATTATTTTTACTTAATACTTTTTACTAAATTGTTTTTATTTCATAAATTTTTAAAAGTAGAATGAAAATAGAAAAAAAAAGTTTCGGATATATAAAAGTCGCATTTTACAACAATTGTACGAAATTTTATTAAAATATTAACATTAGCATACTTTAGCGCAGTAAATCAGTAAATCAATATGTTACTCTTAACAACAAAGCGATTAGTATGCGCGAGCGATTTGTTTTACTGCTTTTGCACTCATGGGTGCCGATTGTTATTTTTAATTACATGTTTACCCTGTTTAACTCGTAGTTATTAGCAGTACATAAACTTTAAAGCAGCAAATCAGTAATCAATAGAGGTTACTCTAACAAGGGACTAGTATGCTTTGTTTTTGCTGCTTTTAATGCTTTAATCTCTTCTGCTGCTTTTAACTCACATACAATATTACATACCTTAAAGCAGTAAATCGGTAATCAATAGAGGTGGGACTCCAACACCAAGGGGGATTAGCATGCTTTGTTTTACTGTTTTTACTGTTTGAATCCCATGTTTTTACTGTTTAACTCATATGTTTTTATCAAGCTTTAACTCATATATTTTATTAACATTGTTTTTTATTGGCAGTAAATTAGTAAATCAATACAGTTGCGGCATACCACTCAGGGTTTATCATAATTACTGTTACTGCTTCATCACAGTGTTAAACATCTTGCTTACAAGCTTTAACTTTCTGCTCACTGCTTAACTTCTGCTTTACTATGTTTTAACTCTCTGCTTCTTACTGCGGCATCCATCAGTTTTCACAATTCTGTAACTTTCTGCTCTACCGTTTATAACTTTAGAGTTTATATCATTATAATTTCATTCGAAGCGGTTGCTATGGCGTTATCATTGGTTATTTTTACAGCTTTAGGAAGCTCTCTTTTTAGGCTTTGGGCTATTTTTATTTTAATATTAGTAATATTATACTTAATGTTTTTACTCCATGCCTATTGTTATTATTATTTAGAACACACAACACACCACACACACACACACACACACACACACACACACACACACACACAATAACACTCTTAACACATATTTACATACACTAAACACTTTAATAATCACTATGACCAATTTTTAAGCATATACCATATGACACTTACACGTACATTCTCACAATTTATACACACACACCACTCAGACACTACATTTACCCATGTGACACTTACATTAGACTTTTTATACACACACACTGTGATTTACTTGGCACACACACAGATTTACTTATTCTCACACACAGATTTATTTACTTACACAAGCAGATTTACTTACACTCACACACAGAGATTTACTTCTTTTACACACACAGATTTACTCTCATTACTAATACTGGCTGTGATTTACTTGCTTACCAGACAGATTTACTACACTCCACACACACACACACATACACACACACACACACACACCACAATATTACACACACACATCACTGTCATTATTGCCAGTTGAGACACACACGCACAATCACCTACACATTATAATGATAATTTATTAAACATTTTATGTTTTAATTTAACACGTACATTTATATTACTCATTCAATATACCAAAATTGGTTTCAAAGTTTCAAAACTTCTATAATAAATCATCATTATCTTTGAACAAAGAATTTTATTATTAACTGTTAATATAAATGTTTATAAATTTTATAACTATCAAGTTTTTTAAAATAACTTCACTGTAATTTATAGAAATTTTTTATTAAAACATATATTTTACTGTACCTTAAAATCTTTAGCCATGTAATAAAGTATAAAAAAGAACAAAATGTTCTTCTTTGCTAACATGGGAACACGTATTTATTAAAATTAAGTTCTATTTGCAATAACAATTATTCACTTACATTTATATTATTGTCTGATGTGTTAACTGAAAATATTTCAAAGTTTTTTACACAGGGATTTTCTTTTGATATTATTATTATTATTATTATTATTCATGTACATTGACAATCTATCACGAGAAAACACAACAACCCGCACTCCTTACAGATACGAAACTGACTTCTCTCTGTAAAATGTGTTGTAGGATAATTTGTATCCCGGGCGATTTGTGACTCACTCCAGGTCAAAATATATTTCAAACTGACTTTTTCTGTAAAATGGTGCACACCAATGTTAGGCTTCAATTTAATACCAGATGCAGGTATCCCAGGTTGATTAAGCTCAATACCAGGCTGGTGAATAATTCCATGGCACGAACTGGAGAATCAACAATATTATTATTTTTATAACATATTCAAACTGAAACATGCTGGATCGAAGATCCCTTATAGTAGAAGGAAATGTTTTACCTTTCTTTGTGAGGGACGGAGTAATCTTATCTCTATATGACTCCTGGCCAGGATTGGTCGAGAATTATTTTATCGTTTTTTGGTTTTATATAAAAACATGTTTTTTCATATCCTGAACCTCTTGTATTCTCTGACAGATGAAAATTAGATTGAGGATGTGTGTTTGACCGCAAACTCATTTTAAAATCTGGTTATTCGTTAGGCTGTTGCGGTGCACAAAAGTTCTCGATTGGTAATAAAGCCATTTTCACTGGCGGTATCATGAATCATCTTTAACATGGTATACCGGCATATGAGGACATCGTCCGGGTGAAATTGGCAAGATCCCAGAAGTGGTTTATTCGTTATATATAAAGAAAAACCCAGATGATTTGGAATTTCTTCGCGGTATACCAATCCCTTCTGTTATAATACAAAGGGTATTTATCCAGATGAATTACTTTTGTTTATGTAATCACACTGAAGAGTGGCTTTACAGGAATACTTTTAACCAAACTCTTCAGCTTTAACTGGACTGAATAGGTTATTAGCCTGCAGAAGAAACCAAAGGATAAAGTTAAATCCACTAGCATTTATAGAACATCAAACATGAATCAGTTTGGAATAGATTTATGGGAGAGAAATAATGAAACAACAACAACATTGGAACCCCACATCATTGATTCTTGGCATTTCCTAGGCCTGAATGCAGCCAGCTATGCAGCGGGAGGTAATGTAAGAACAAATAATGGTGATGAAGAAGACATGTATGGCATTCCACTACAAACTGCAATTCACACATGTTATACTGCCATGAATACTACATACTTAAGAAAACTCAACTGATGATCCTACACCCATCACGATCGTTTCCCAAGTTCCATAAGATTTATTGAGAAATTCATTGGTATTCATTTAGAAAAATTAATGTCTTCTTTTATCTGCATTAACATTTTGCTTATTATACTTCTAACATGTATTAGCAGGGTTAGGGGCTCGAATGGTAGAATCCAAATGACGTAGGTTCAAATATTGTTGTTTCATTATATTTCTCTCCCATAATCTGACTTCCAAACTATGTTTGATGTTATAAATACAGAGTAAGTTGTTATCGCTGGAGCCATAATATAATAATAACTGTTTCGGGTCCGAAGCTTTAAAAGCTTTGAGTTTGCTTTAAAGTATTCTAAAGCCACACTCTTTCAGTGGTGATTTACATAAACAGCAATTCATTCTGACCCAAGAAATATTAGTTTGCATTATGAGGCGAGATTGGCAGCACACTTTAGTATCTAAATCCATCGGTTCTTTTACATGAATAAACCACTCTGATCTGGATTTCAATTTTGGACAATGTCCTGTATTATGGCATAGTTATGTTAAGTGATTCATGATATACACTTGAGTGAAAATAGAGCACTTTGTCACAAATCAGAGAACTTGGTGCACCGTTTGAATTAGCCAAAACGATAGATGATTTTAAAATGAGTTTGGCCCAAAACACGCATCCCTCAAATATAATTTTCATCCAATCAAAGGTAAGGTTCAGGATATGAAAAACATGTTTTATGCATTAATAAAACCAAAAGCGATGTAGCAATTATGCGCAATCATATAGAGATAAGGATTACTCTGTCCACTCACAAGAAAGGTAAAGATTTTCATTTCTAAAGGATCTCTACCTGATCCAGCATGTTTTCCAGTTTGAAATATGGCTTATAAATAATAATACCATTGACTTTGATCTTTGTCTATACTGAATTGGCCTTTGACTGGTGTATTAGGCTTTAAATCAATGGATATTAAAAGGCTTTATCCTTAAATTTAAGCCTAAATTTAGGGCTCAACGTGAAGGTTATTGCATCACATTTTACAGAAAAAGGTCAGTTTAGTCATATTTTTGACCTGGGAATTAGGCCCAACGTCTCTGGATACAAAAAGATTATCTCACAACACATCTTTTTACAAAGAGAGGCTGTTTCGTATCTGTAAGGAGCAAGTGGTTGTTAGTTCGTGATGGATTATTGTTTAAATGTACAGATACAATAATAATAATAATAATAACACAATAATAATAATGAAGAAAATCCGCATTATTTAAAAACTTTGAAATATTTTCAATAACATCGAACGAATACGCAAATAAGTGAATAATTGTTATTTTTAATAAGAACTGAAAGATTTAATAAAAATACACATTAAAGTTCTTATCATCATTTGTTCTTTTATACTTATTTATAAGCTCAACTGATTTAGGGTATGTAAAATATATGTTTTTAATAAATTACAAATTTTAGTAAAGTTGCTCTAAAATCCTGGATAGTTATAAAATTTCATAAACATTTATACAATAGTTAATAATAATTTCTTGAATTAAAGATGAATGATTGATTTATTATAGAAGTTTTAAGAAACTTGAAATAATTTTAGTTATATTTGAATGAGTAATACAAATGTACGTGTTTAATTAAAATATAAATGTTTAGAATAAAATTATACGCCATATGTGTGCAAGTGAGTGTGCGTGTGTGTGTGTGTGTGTGTGTGTGTGCGGTGTGTGTGTGTGTGTGGGTGCGGGTGTGTGTGTAAGTGTGTGTGTGTGTGTAAATCTGTGTGCGAGTGTAAGTATGTGAGTGTAAGTAAATCCGTGTGAGTGTAAGTAAATCTGTGCGTGAGTGTAACTGTGAGTGGCAAATCTGTGTGTGTGTAAGTGTAAATGCAAGTGTCTATGGGTAAATGTGTCATAGTGAATGGAGTGGTAAGCAAATGGGAGTGTCTATGGTAACAAGTGTCATAGTGAATGTGTATAAGTGTCATAGTGTGTGGCAAGTGTGTGTGTGTGGTGTGTGTGTGTGTGTTCTAAATACAACAATAGCATGAAGTAATAACATCTGGCATAATAATAAAATAAAATAAAATAATAAAAATAATAAAATACACAAAAATAAATAAAATAATTAATAATAAATAAAAGTATTAAAAATAAAATAAAAACATAATGTTAATAAATATATGAGTAAAAGCAAAGGCAGAAAGTTAAAGCAGTAAAGCAGAAAGTTAAAAAAGTAGACAGTTAAAGCAGTAAAGCAGAAAGTTAAAGCAGTAAAGCAGAAAGTTAAAGCAGTAAAACAAGAGTTAATCCCCCTTTGGTGTTAGGTCACACCTCTATTGATTTACTGATTTACTGTTTTAGTATGGACACAAATACAAGAGTTAAAGCAAAAACAGAGAGTAAAGTAAAAACATGAGTTAGCAGAAAACAGTAAAACAAAGCATACTAATCCTTGGTGGGCATAGGTCCCACCTCTATTAGATTTACTGGATTACCGCTTTACATGTAATGTAAGCGTGAGTTAAAGCAGTAAAGGCAGAAAGTTAAAGCAGCAAAGCAGTAAAACAAAAGCATACTAGTCCCCAGGTGTTAGGTAACACCCTATTGATTTAATGATTTTAAGTGTTTTATGTATGTAATGTTAAATATAGGAGTTAAAGTGCAGTAAAACATGTGAGTTAAAGCAGTAAAACATGAGTTAAAGCAGTAAACAGTAAAAACAAAAGCATACTAATCCCTTGTTGTTATGGGTAACACCTCTATTGATTTACTGATTACTGCTTTTAAGGGGGTATGTAATGTGTTAATGCCACTAAATTTTCAAAATAATTGTAGTAAAAATAAAATGTTTATATATCAGACACTTTGTTTTTCTTCTTACATACAAATTTTAAAAATTTATACCAAGAAAGTATTAAGTAAAGTATTAAGTAAAAATATGTTAATAAATATATGTGTATATATATACAAAATTTTTTAAAAATTTATAAATTAAAAAGTATTAAGTAAACATTAAGTAAAAATGTTAATAAATATGTGTTAACAATAGGTCTGTAATGAGATACAGTTTTAGGTTCGCGAAAATGTGTTTAATAAAAATGTTTAAGTATTATAATAAAATGAATGACCTCATAGTATATTTTGTAAAAAGAAATTCTTGAAATGTTTATATGAAATAGTACCGACGACGATAGTATATATATATACTTTTCATTCCGGCAGGAATATTGTGCCTCGTGGCGCACGCGCGGCGGGCGGGCAATGCGGGGGATATGTGCCGTGGCACGCGGCGGCGGTTACAAGTGAAATAGTTGCGCTCAGGTGCACGCGGTGAGCCAGATCGGCCCACCTGCGGACGCGGACTCTGAAACGTTTGCGTTCACTGTCTCAAATGTGTAGCTCTTTAGATATATATTCTAATATGCGTTATAAGTGTTAGAAAATTACTAACTCATAGTAGGAAGTGATTTAGCAGATTGTAATATACACCAATCGATTCATACCTTATAACATGTAGACACCCATGTTAGCTATTCTAGGCCTCAGGGGAGGCTAGAAAGGTTTCGGGAGTGCAAGTGGAGACTAGTTGGCAACCATGGCACCTCACTGGCACT
>JABUQX010140905.1:17500-20000 GCA_015478945.1 Trachelipus rathkii
ATGTAAGACTCCTAGCGCACTCAAGACTTAGTCCCTTCACGCATTCACCAACGATTTAATTGCACCCAGCCACCTTCCTGCCATTCTAACTTTCCTACTGCACTCACTGCATCATCCGTTCCCTTCTCATCCAACACATACCCTAAATATTTAAACTCAAACACACACTTGCTCCAGCTGCTCATCATCTAACATAACTTCACACTGAGACTGTCCTCACTCACAACCATAACCTTACTCTTATCTACGTTTACTTTCAAACCCCTCCTTTACATACCCTGCCAAATCTCTCTACCAATCCTCTCAAACTCTCTTCAGATTCACACAAAACTAAATCATGCGCATATGATAGGTAGGGCACCCTCCTCATCTCCATTCTCCATCATTCTAACACCATTTCCTGCCATCCCCACCTCGAATTCTTTCATAACCCCATCCATATACAAATTGAATAACCAAGGAGACATAACACAACCCTGTCTCACTCCACTATTAATCCTAAACCAATCACCATTGACACCAATTTATTCTTACACACGCTTCACTATCGTCATACATACTTTTGATTCCATTCAGAAGCCCACCACCCATATCACTAGCCTGACATAAAGCTTCCCTATTAACTCTATCATACGCCTGTTGTAAATCCATAAAACCTAAATATAATTTATTCTTCTTCTCCCTCATTTTCTCAATCATTTGTTTCAATGTAAAGATTTGATCAACACATCCTCTACCACTCCTAAACGCACCTTGTTCTTCACCAATCAGTCCTTCAGTCACTCGACGCACTCTTTCAACCAAAATACCAGCATATACCTTCCCTACAACACTCAATAAACTTATTCCCCTATAATTTCTACAGTTCCCCTTTTCTCCCTTACCCTTGGAACTATACCCTCCATAAACGCTTTATTACACAACTTCCAAATCCAATCAATCACCATCTCGCCTCCGCTCTTGATCATTTCACCAGTAATTTCATCTATACCTGCAGATTTACCATTCTTCAACTTTCTCACTCTACCCATTACCTCCTCCTTACTAATAACCTCATCCCCAAAATACCTATTCCTTCTTGCACCATCAAAACCACACACATTCACTAACACCTCATCATTACTGTTAATATTGTGCAGATTTTCAAAGTGTTCTTTCCACACTCCCCTCACATCCATTTCATCAGTTACAAAAGCACCATCCCTATTCATTATTCTAAACAGATTCCCCTTATTCTCATTCTTAACCTTTCGCGCTTCCTTCCAGAAGAGCTTCCTATTCCCTTATAAGTCCCCATTCATCCTCCTTTCAAACTGTTCATTTACCTCTTGTTTTCTCCTACGTATGCACCTTTTAGTATTTCTTTTTCCTCCTTATATAATTCCAAGCATCTTTCTTTTGAAATTTCATCATTTGCTTTTAGTACATTCAACCACGCTTCTTTTTTACCTTTAACCGCTTTCATCACCTCTTCATTCCACCATTCGCTGTTAACATTCTTACTTCCTACTTTAGCACATCCACACACTTCCTTTGCACTACTAACAATTGCTTCCTTCATTTGCCCCCAGATTTGTTCAGTATCAACTTGTTCACATTCAACCGATTTACTAGCGAGCGCTCTTACATACTTACCTTTATTGTCTTGCTCACTTAACTTCTCACTCTTAATTTTACCCACTTCCTTCCGTATCACCTTCCTCTCCATCCAAGCCCCCACTAACTTAATTTTACATAGAACAACATAATGATCCAATAATCCCATTCCTAAACCCCTCACTGATTTAACATCCAACACATACTTCAACATCTCCTTCTTCACCAACACAAATCAATCATACTTTTCACTTCGATACCATCTCTACCTACACCAACTCTAGTATACTTATGGATACTCTTGTGTTTAAAGAAAGTATTACTTACACACATACCTCTCTCTTCACAGAAATCAATCACCTTCCTACCATTCTCATTTTCTCCCGCCACCCCAAAACCACCTGTTATACCATCCCTTTTTTGATCACCTATCCAACCATTCAGGTCCCCAACACTATCAATCTGAAGCTCCTACTTACCCCATCCAGAGCATCATTCAAATTATCCCAAAAAATCGTACTCTCTTCAACATTCCCCTCAGATGGACCATACGTCACAACCACACATACCTTGACCTTTTCAAACTTAAATTTAACCATTAGAATTCTAGGACTCACACACACAAAGTCTACCATAGCTTTGTACCACAGGTCACTCATCAAAATTGCAACTCCTTCTCTCCCTCTCTCATTCTCTTTCACACCAGCACGTACACATTTCACACCACACCACTCAACTTCACCTTTTCCTTTCATCTTTGTTTCAGTCACAGCAAGCAAATCAAATTTGCCCTTTCTAAATACATCCATCACCTCTCTCCTCTTCTCCTCAACATTTATTCCTCTGACATTCCATGTACCCATACGATTCATACAATTTCGCCGAAAGTTAGAAGGTCGTTTAC
>JABUQX010140907.1:5000-7500 GCA_015478945.1 Trachelipus rathkii
TTTGGGCAACTAAGTGTAAGAGACGCCACTGTAGATGCCGTGGCGTGCCTGAGCACGCAAACTGCAACAACTTCCCATGGTCGTGGCACAACAAAGTTATAATCATATCTACCGTGCGATGCTGCTAAGTTAAACCTTCTTGTAAGTAACTGATGCAGAGTTATTTCCGGCATTTTTCTCCTTAGTTTCTGATATGCTGAGGAAGTTCCTTTTGCTTCTTTCGATATATATTTCCTTATCAAGATCATTCTCAACTTCATCTTTATAAAATAGATTCTTTGGTTCCTAAAATTAGTTTCTCTGGTCGTGATTAACCCGGAATTGAACGGCGTGTTGATTCATTAAGCTGACTGTCTGATGCGTTGTTCATAGTTTGATATAAAGATATAAAAGGTTTTTTGTTTTTTTGCAGAAAACCCCTGTATTCAAGCACTACAAAAATAACATTCCCATGACGATCTCCATTCTTCCATATCAATAACATGGGTGATAGAAAACGGCATTGATTTTTCTTGGTTTAATGTCAGACTGCGCAATCCGTTGGAACAAGACATGAACAAACTTATTGAGGCAAAAGTTTTATAAGCCATTCGCCCACCTAAAGGACAACCAAAACACATATTGTATATTTTCTTATACCCGTTGTAATTGGGTCTCGCTGCTATGTTGCCGGCAGAAATAAATGGCTAGCGGACAAAGCTAAAATTTAGCCTTAGTTATTTTGTGATTAGTTGAGGGCATGCTGGTTTGGATCCAACCAATAACTAAAATATTAAAAAGCACAGACACAGCTGGCCATAAACAATAAGATATCTGAAGAGTAAAGACCATTCCCATGGTGCCATAAGTCTGAAAATGCACGTGATGATGTTATATGCTAAAAGAGAACTGTAGGAATGGATAACAAATATTTTATAAATAACAAAACTGTTCAAGATAAACTTGGGAATAAATGCCAAAAACCATAACGTGCTCTTTTATATGAGCTAGGGTGAAATCTGTGCCTCTGCAGCATCATCATAAAAACCCTGACAGATCACATGAACAACAAATCTTGATTTCAGATTTGGAAACAAAGTGTCAAAAATTATAAAGAAAAACATGCTAACAATATTTCCTGATGGTACCGAGCTCATCTCAGTGTTATTGCCAGTGACTTTGCAGTATCATTTCCTTCTTTTTCTTGGGTGTTTTTGCTGTATCTATAAAACATTCCTTTGTTATTTACAGTATTGTACTATTGTTTGAAATAGGAAGATATGACACGAGTTTCGAGTTTGATAACAACGTTTGCTTCCTATTTCCAAGTAGAGAGTCCTTTTTGGTTGGTTACTTTGCCTCAGTCAATATTAATAAAACCACTACTCACTGTTGAACTCAATTTAATCTATTGATTCTATTATAAATATTCATCATGGGTTGGTATATTAGGCTATTGGATATAGCTGTGATTAGAAGTTCATTATGGTTTTGTATTTGTGATGTCATTAAAAATGGCAGTTCATTGTGTTCCTGATTAGGTGGCATTTAACATTTATAAAGTTATTGTTAGACAATAATCGTAATAATGATCGGTTTTAGGTTATGGTAGGATGGATTATCAGACATAAACACTAAATATCTTTTTTTTCTCATTAGATTAAATTTTAGATCTTAATTTAGAGGTGTAATCAGATTTGTCTTCACGTCTTTATTTAAATATATAGTTTTATATAACAGTAGTAAAAAGGAGATTGAACTTATATTTCTTATACAATATCTTGAGGGTCATTTCTCGTGAATATTATTACAAATATCATTCACTAAAGAGACCGATTCATTTTCACTTTTATTAGTTGATCAATTTAAATTTTATATATTTTCAATCGGAAAAGGTTGCATAAACTCATTCATAAACTCATAAACTCATAAACTCCATCATAAGATGGACGCACCCCAACCTCTTACAACTCATGGTAGCTTACGAACTTTTACCTTTTGGCTAACCATAACTTTTATCAAGTACCCGGTCGGGTGCGTGTTAGGGGTAGTTGTGGTTGGGATAAGTGTTTGGATGTTTAGTGGTGCTGGTTCACCATTCACCCACTGAATATCCAGAACATATGATATATAGCAACAACAACAACAACCAACCTTATATATATATAACCTTCTTCTTTGCTATATATAATAACAACCTTAACATATGTATATATATATTTGCTAACTGCTATGTATATATGCTATCTTTATAACAACAACAGCAGCAGCAACAGCAGCATAACTGCCAATAACAATGCATAGCATATATATATAATAACAACAACAACCTTATACGCTATGCTATATATATTAATAACAACATAACAACATATATATATATATAT
The DNA here is from genome assembly GCA_015478945.1 of Trachelipus rathkii. Taxonomy (NCBI): domain Eukaryota; kingdom Metazoa; phylum Arthropoda; class Malacostraca; order Isopoda; family Trachelipodidae; genus Trachelipus; species Trachelipus rathkii. Next base: position 7,367 of record JABUQX010140907.1, read on the forward strand.
ATATATATATATATATATACACACGTATGTAATATGTAATAATAACAGCAATATAATAATATATATATTATATATAATAATAACAACAATATAATAATAATATAATAATAATATATATAATAATATATAATAAT
>JABUQX010140909.1:0-30842 GCA_015478945.1 Trachelipus rathkii
ATATATATATATATATATATATATATATATATATATATATATATATATATATATATATATATATATATATATATATATATATATATATATATAATATACTGCTTTTTGCACCATACGCCAATATATATATATATATATATATATATATATATTGAGATCTACTCTTTTTCTATATATATATATATATATATATATATATATATATATATATATATATATATATATATATATATATATATATATATATATATATATATATATATTCTAAATGAAACTTCTTCTCCGCCAATTAGTCCCTCAGGCACTTGACGCACTCTTTCGACCAAAATATCATCAAATGTCTTCCCTACAACACTCAGTAAACTAAATCCCCTATAGTTCCTACAGTTTCTCTTATCCCCTTACCCTTATATATAGGTGCTATTAGCCTACTGCTCTCCTGCAATCCCTCGGAATTATGCCCTCCGTAAATGCTTTGTTGCATAACTTAGAAATCCATTCAATCACAATCTCGCCTCCATTCTTGATCATTTCACTAGTAATTCCATCTAGACCTACAGATTTACCATTCTTCAACTTTCCCACTCTACCCATTACCTCCTCATTACTAATTACCTCATCCCCAGAATACATGTTTCTTCTTGCACCATCAAACACACACATTCACTATAACCTCTTCATTACTGCCAATGTTATGCAGATTTTCGAAGTGTTCCCTCCACACTCTTCTCTCATTCATTTCATCAGTTACGAAATCACCATCCCTATTTATTATTCTATGGATGTTCCCTTACCCTAAAACTTGACCATACTTTCTCCCAGAGTGCTTCACATTCTCTTGCAAGTTCTCGTGCATCTCTTGAAACTATTTCACCTATTTGTTTCCTCTTGCGTATACAACTTCTTGTCTTCCTTTTTTCCTCCTTATATAATTCCAAACATCTTTCTTTTGAAATCTTATCATTGGCTTTTAGCAAATCCAACCACTCCTCTTTTTTACTTTTAACCACTTGCATCGTCTCTTCATTCCACCACTCGCTGTTGAAATTTTTACTTCCTACTTTAGCAGAACCACGTACTCCTCTCTCGCTGCTAACAAACGCTTTCTTCATTTACGTCCAGATTTGTTCATTTTCATTTTGCTCACGTTCTTTCCCTTATTACCTTGTCCACTTAATTTCTCACACACTTAATTCTTCCCATTTCCTTCCTTATATCTTTCCTCTCCATCCAAGCTCCCACTAACTTAATTTTACACAAAAGAACATAATGATCCGATAGTCCCATCATATACCCCTTCAAAAATTTAACATCCATCACATACTTCAGCATTTTCTTCTTCACCAACACAAAATCAATCATACTTTTTATTTCTATACCACCTCTACTTACACCAACTCTGTTACACCTGTGAATACTTTTGAGCTCAAAGAATGAATTACTTACTCAAATACCTCCCTCCTCATAGAAAACAATCACCTTCCGACCATTCTCACTTTCTTCCGCAACTCCAAATGCACCTTCTATTGCATTCCTTTTTCGATTATCTATCCAACCATTTAGATCACCCAACACAGTCAATCTTAAGCTACTACTCACCCAATCCAAAACATCATTCAGATTATCCCAGAAAATCGCATTCTCCTCAACATCACCCTCAGATGGACCATATGTTACAACCACACATACCTTGACCTTTTCAAACTTAAATTTAACCATTAGAATTCTAGAATTCACACAAACAAAATCCACCATTGCTCTGTGCCACAGGTCACTCTTCTGAATCGCAACTCCTTCTCTCTAACTCTCATTCCTATCTACTCCACCACACACACACACATTTCACACCACACTGTTCGTCTTCACCGTTTCCCTTCATCTTTTTCAGTCACAGCAAGCAAAGGAAATTTACCCTTTCTAAATCAATCCTGGTCGGGACCGCCACAAGCGACCTTGTATCTTTATGCGAAATTGTATGAATCGAGAGAGAGAGAGAGAGAGAGAGAGAGAGAAGAAGAAGAGAGAGAGAGAGAGAGAGAGAGAGAGAGAGAGAGAGAGAGAGAGAGAGAGAGAGAGAGTACATGGAATGTTAGAGGAATAAATGACGAGGAGAAGAGAGGTGATGGATGTTTTAGAAAGTTTAACTTTGATTGGCATGCCATGACAGAAACGAAGATGAAAGGTAGTGGTAAAGATGAGTAGTGTGGGGTGAAATGTGTGTGTGTTCTGGAGTGGAGAGGAATCAGAGGGGAGAGGAGTTGCGATTTTTTATATGGAAGTTGAGCGTATATAGAGGATATAGTTCCGAAGGATTGGAAGAGAGCAGTAATAGTACTCTTATATAAGGTTAAGGGATTTAACGTCAACTGGATGAACCATAGTGGAATTAGTTTATTGAGCGCTGTAGGGAAGATATATGCTGGTATTTTGGTTGAAAGTGCGTCGAGTGACTGAGGGATTGATTGGTGAAGAACAAGGTGCATTTAGAAGTGGTAGAGGATGAGTAGATCAAAATTTCACATTGAAACAAATGATTGAGAGAAGAATAATTTGCATTTAGATTTTATGGACTTGCAACAGGCGAATGATATGATTCATAGGGAAGTTCTGTGGCAGATGTTAGTGATATATGGTGTTGGTGGTGGACATCTGAACAGAATCAAAATTATGAATGTCATTAGTGAAGCTTGCATAAGAATAAAGAGAGTGGAAAGTGAATAGTTTGATATTAATAGTGGAGTGAGGCAGGGATGAGTTATTAACAGAAAATTTATGCATAAAAATTAATGAAGAAAATAATTAGAGAAGGGGGAGTCAAAGAAGTTTTAGTTTTAAAATTTACTATATAAAATTTTAAATGTATAAATATTTACATTGAATTTAAGGGAGATATTTTTAATTAAAATTATTTATTTATAGGAAATTTTTATATAAGGGGGAATAGAATTTCTTCTCTAACTTGCTGATTTCCTTCTTTCTGTTGACCAAATTGCTTCCTATTATTGCCAAATTCATTGCCAATCCTTATCTGAAAGGATAGGATTTTATAGACTCTTCTATATTATTATTATTATTAATTATTATTATTATTATTATTATTATTACTTTTATTATTATTATTATTATTAAAAATGAAATTCAAATTTATTCATTTATTCACTCTATAGTTATAGTTTAAAGCAAATTGGTTAATATTTAATAATTAGATCCCCTTTCACCCTCTAATTCATTTACTAGCAAATGAAGGGAGACAAAATTTGGGTATAACAGCAAATCAAAACCCAAATCTTTAATTCTTTTTTCTCACCTTTGTTGGTAGAGTTCTCCAAGTATTTAACTGAATTGCACCTTCAATCTGAATAATGATTGTCAAACAAACAATAAGGCCCTCTATAAGATTTTAAAAAATGATATATAAGTACAATTGTGAATCTACATTAGCCTTACCTGAATTTGTTGTTTTCAAAGATTTTTTTGCTCTTTGAATAAGATCTTGATAGTCCATAGATAACTCTGCCTTGTGGTTTTAGTAATCTATCACTTAAAATCTTAGTTAGGGTAAATTTGATTGGTGAGAAGGTAAAGAGAATAGAGATAGGTTGATAGTGAAAATATTTGAAAAGAAATGAAGAAATTTACCTCTATACCCTTTTTACATTTTGATTATTAACTTTGATTACATTACACAAACACGACTAAATAGTACCGCTTTTGAATTAGAAGTAAGGCTTGTTAATTTTTTAGTGAAATTTCTGGTCAATTATATTGAAGGGGACAAAAATATAAATTCCACTAAAACTAATATACTGTATAGCTAATAGTTTCTATATCCTAAAATAAAATACTATATCCTAAAATAAAATACTAAAATGAGCAAAATAGAAGATATATATGTGAAAGTATATAATAGTTTTTATATCCTCCCACTGAAGAGTTGCAATGAAAACCATTGCAATTAAAAGAATTAAAGTTTTTACAAATCAGATAAATTCCTGCGAAGGAATTCTTGACACTTGACAGCAGCCTGTCTAAGAGGTCTTTCTTTGACTGAATTGAGCGGAGCAATTTGATTCTGTTGAGAGTCAAGTTGAGGTGAATTTATACCTGAAGTTGAAGGTTGTACATCTACAATAGCAGTATCACTATTACTTTGAATAACTGAATTTGAATTTGATTGATCAACTTGATCTGTATTTTCATTGTTTTGACCATCTGAATTGGAGAGATCACTGCTTGCCTCAGCATCAGTTTCTCCACTGGAGACAGAGTGGGTAATAGATAACTCCAATGGGTAGAGATGACAAATGGAATAATGACAGGTTTGTCCATCTCCCTTTTTTAATAACACACTCCTGATCTTGTCGTCATCACCAACAATGACTTCCAGAACTCTGCCCAAAAGCCAGAAGGGTCTAGGTTTGTTAGGTGTGTGAATCAGAACTATATCTCCAACCTTTATTCTGTTGGTCCACTCTGACTGATAGAGATTTCTACTTGTCTGGCGCAAATTTAATAGATAAGACTCATACCATAATTCCCTGAAAGTCTCCAAAACTCTACCTTGAGCAGTTAGAGTTATGGCTAAGTCTTGTTGTGAGGGAGGAAGTTTTTTCCATATGGGGGTGGAAACTTCATTGAATATGAGGTTTGAATTGCCATAAGGCTTCAAAAAGGAATTTGGAGCAATAACTTCCAAATCATTATCTGATGACCTATAGGTTAAAGGTCTTGAATTGATAACATTGGTGATATTTGAAATACTTGTTAACAGTTGAAAGTAAGTTAAGGTTGCTTTACCTATAGTTTTATAGAGACATCCCTTAACTGTTCGTATCATTCTCTCCCAAACTGATCCCACCCAACTGGAATAGACTGGAATCTTGTAATGTTTGATGTTATTGATACGCATATGTTCGGAGAACATATTTGAAGACAAAGATTCTAACAGTATATTTCCACCTTGTTTGAAATTCCTGGCATTATCTGAGTACAAATTGGACGGTATGCCATATATATTTGTGAAACGTTGGAATGAAAGTAAAAAGGATTCAGTGGACATATCTGGAAGGACATCAACATGAATAGCTCTGATATTAAGGCAGGTGAAAATTAACAGATACATTTTTTGAAATTCCTTATCATTAATCTTTACAACGAGATGCCCTGTAAAGTCCACGCCAGTATGCTCAAAAGGACGCACAAAATTAACTCTATGATGAGGAAGATTAGTCATTTTTGGATATTTAAAGGGTATACTGTTAAATTTTTTGCATACTATACAGTCTGACAAAACATTTTTTACAGCCTGCCTGGCCTTGGTAATCCAGAAGCCATGAGCTCTGATGAAATTGATAGTGGTTTGAACACCCAAGTGTTGACATCTTGAATGAAAGTCTCTTATTATTAATTTAGTGAGATGATGATCCTTGCCAAGAAGAATTGGATTTATCACATCATCATTATATAAAAGTGTCTTGGCAATTCTCCCTTTGGATCGGATTAGGCCTTTATCATCTATGAATAAGTTAAGTTGATTGACCAGCAGTGGAATTTCATCCTTTTTAGGATTTTGGAGAAATAATATCTCCTTAGAAAAACAATGCTGCTGCATTATCTTCAACCAATAGAGTTGGGCTTTCTGATCACAATCTTCATCCAACCCTTTACTCCTGCTAATGAACTTGAATATTTTTGAAGTTACTTTATAAAGCCTATGCACACTTGAGTAATCTTTAAATTGTAATAAAGACTGAGTAGCTACCACAGATGTGTGACATTGCAAAGTCTTTTCCTTATTGGCCTCAGACAAACATTTAAGTTTACTAATAGGCCATTGAGATTGATCTAGGAGAATCCAAGAAGGACCCTTTAGCCATAATGGCAATTTTGAAAGAAAAATAGAAGTTGTAACACCTCTGGTAATCAGATCTGCTGGGTTTTCAGCAGTATTGATGTAAGCATAAGAAATGGATACTTTGTACTCTTGCTCAACTTGATTTTTGATTTGATAAATTTCTTTGAGCCTATTGTTAACAAAAATATTTTTATTTTTTGCCTTTCCAGACAGGAGCCATGAAAGGACAATTTGAGCATCTACAAACACCTTTATGTTTTTGAACTGAACATTAGAAAATTCTGATAATATTGATTTGATACATTTGAAAAATAAGAACACAGATAACAACTCTAAAGAGGGCAAAGCCCTAGATTTGAGGGGGGCCACCTTGGCCTTTGAAAATATTAAACTAGAACCTTGACCTATACTATAAACTGCAAAACCATAACAAGATGTTGAAGCGTCGCAAAATACGAATAAAGAGTTTGAGGTAGAAGGTGAGAAAGCACACCTTTCAATTTCAATATTATGTAATTTATTTAAATCTGAACAGAGAGAAGACCAGGAAACTAAAACATCAGCAGGGACCTTTTCATCCCAATCAAGACCTAATTGCCATAATTTCCTAATTAATAACCGACCTCTTAAAGTTACGGGTAAAAAGATATTTAAAGGATCAAAAACCTTGGACACAGCAGATAACAACAATCTTTTGGTATTTGCATCAGCATTTACTGAAAATTTTGCTAGTTTTAACTTATCTGTAAGAGGATTAAAAAGATATCCAAGAACCTTATCTTCTGATTCCTGATGTTGAACTATTCTACCCTCTTCTTCCATAACAGTTCTTAATTGATCATTATTAGAGTCCCAACTTCTAAGATGGAAACCACCATCTTCCATTCTTTTGTTGCATTCATAATAAAGTTCTTTTAAATGTTGTAGATCATTGCCACTAATAATTAAATTATCAACAAAAAAATTATTTAATAGAATCTGAGTACATGCATCATCCTCATAAGACTGAGCATGATGCTTAATGATATAATTGAGGATGAAAGGTGAGGATGTGAAACCAAAAACAATGGTTGAGTATCGATAAGCCTTTAATTGACCATTACTTTTCCAAAAAAAGCAAAAGCGATTGCGGTCTTCGATAGATTTTAACTTAATCTGAAGGAAGGCTTGTTTAATGTCCGCTAACATGACAAACTGATTTGATCTGAACCGGAATAAATGACCCAACAAGGAGGACATAAGATCTGGTCCAGTATAGGCTGCCTCATTTAGAGATGGTAAAGAATTAGTTTTAAGAGAACAGTTAAACACAGGCCTGACCTTTGTTGATACTTGTTCATCAGTTTTGATAACAGGTCTGTGAGGAACCCAAATATAATTTTTATACTCAGAGGGAGATACACTGAACTCTTCAATAATACCATCAGCTAATTGTTGCTGAAAGACATCATCATAGGCTTTAACTAAATCTTTACTTTCCAAATTTTTATGAACTCTATTAAGCACTGCAAGAGCAATGTTATAGTTTGATGGCAACAAAGGAAGTTTATCTTCAATCCATGGAAGATCTATATGATATTTTCCGTCTTTGAACTCTATACCACCTTTGAATTTTTCAATCTGTTTCAAATCATCTTCAGATTTATTATTATTCATACCTTCTATACCTAAGGACTCTAATTTGAACATGTTTTCTAATCCTTGCTCTACCTCAGAATTACTTAGTATGTGGCTTAAAGGATTAAAATAAGAATGTACAGGGTTTAAGACTGCATTAACCAAAGTATGGTTAACCTGCAATTGATTTTGATTTAGATTTTGATTTTGAATATGATTATGATTTTGAACAATTGATGATGGATTTGAAACTCTTATTTGATTATTGTATATAAAATTAGTAATATTTCCAAATGGAATAATAGAACCATCTCTTAACTTAAAAGCAGACCCACTCATACATTTAATCAATTCTAGTTGAGGGAAATACTCTATTAAATCAATGCCTATTAGGGCATCCAAATCAAAAAATGAGTTATTAGACTCTTTATAGCCAGAATCAGCCAATTTGTAAGATTTATTTTTTAAATTAATTAGAGCCTGATCTACGAACTTAATCTCGTAACTTAATTTAAGATCCTCATCAACCAAAAGAGGAAGGGTGAAACAAGACTGGTCCATATATACATCAAGAACAGTCTCTTTCAAAGTGCGGGTGCTAATACCTAAATAAGTTTTTATATCGTATTGAGTGCTTTGATGATTCTCTACAGATATATTGAGTTTGTCCAGCACTCTTTTAGAAAGGTAGGACCTCTGTGAGCCACAGTCGACTAGGCATCGAACTGAAGCCGAAACTTTACCCCTACCAATCCTTATAGTAATTGATGGCAACAAATATAAATTGTTGGTGCTTTGACTAAAACTAAGACATACATTTGTGAGGGTGGAACTTTTCCTTTGCTTACAAAGAGCTGTAATATGACTTCTTTTGTTGCAAACTTGGCAACTAAAAGAAAGTTGCTCCTCAAGTCCAGGACACTGATCTGCGGTATGTTTAGTACTCGAACATTTGTTGCACAGACTCATTTCATTACATCTTTTAATTCTTAACTCATAGGTTTGATAAACATTGCAATTGGTCATCACATGACCTTGTGATGAACAAAACTTACATGATCTCGAATAACCTTTGATTTTAGAAATGGAAGAATCAATACAATGAGAAGCTTCATTTCCACTAACTTCATTAGTATGAGTTTTGAAATTTTGCAAAGCAGAATTGGAATCAGGCCTATTATTAGATTTTAAGGACTCATTCGTCCTTTGATTTTCATTATTTTTAAATTTAAAATTAGTTTTATCCGAAGTATTTATATTTTTAAATTTTGAATAAGTATTATGGGAAGGGACTTGATTGAAATTTTGACCTTTATTATGATTTGACGTTTTAACAATATTTTTGATAACTTCATTATAACTATCGAATATTTGATTCAAATCAGGGTAATTGGTATTCAACTTGCGAGTAATTTCTTTGACTACCACATTAGGTAATTTTGATAAAACTATGTGGCTAAGTACTACTAATCCAGTAGCCTCCTCAAGATATTTGAGGTTATAACTCTCAAGTTCATATATTAATGTTCTGATATCATTTAAGTAAACCCTAGTCGCATTATATGTTGGGTCAAATACTGGTTTTAAAGATATTATTTTTTTAATAATTTCATCAATGATGAATTTTTCGTCTAAAAACTCTTTGTCTAAAAGTTCAAGAGCCTTATTATAATTATTATCACTAATAGAAAGATTCTGAATCAGAGAGTATGCATAACCCCTTAATTTATTTTTTAAGCAGTGAAGTTTAATGGATTCACTTAAATTTTTCTGTAAATCTAAGGAACTCTTAAATTTTGAAATGAAGGTTTTATAAGCAAACTTATCAGTTTCATTACCCTCAAAGAAACCACAATCTATAGCTCTAAGAACAGATTCACTGAAATGAGAGCAAGTATTTTTTGGAGGGGTGGCATTTTGATCCCCTTTAGATTTTAATTCACTTAATTTTGATTTAATCGAGCATTGGTACTGAATCTGACTACACAACTCCTTATTATGAAACTCAGGAATGAGGGAGTCAACCTCATTATCATTATATATTTTTATTATATTTGTATCCTTTTGTTTAATATCTTTTAACAAGGACTCTACTTCCTCTATGAGATCCTTTACATAAACTGCATCTTTATCTTCATTATTATCTATAGGCCTACTCTCTATTTGATCAAGATAAATATTTACTTGTGCCTTGAGGGATGAAATGGCTTGAACTATAGGCTTAGATTTTTTAGTAACTCTATCAAGAAGGGATCTCTGGGTCAGACATTTTCGCTGAAATTGGCTAGAATGACCCAAGGACAAATGAAACCTTGAAGAAAGATGAAATGAAAGATAGCCTACACCAGGCTGATGATTTGAATTTTGAAAAGGTTATTGAATAACTTAAAAATTGAAGTTGTATGAAGTGATCTGAGCCTAGAATGCTAGCTGAAGTGTAGTGCAGGAAAAAATGATATGTACCACCAGGACAAATTAACGATTTGTTTGAAGGGTTGAAGACCACACACAAAAAAAACAAGAACATGGACAATGACTGGAAGACTGAGCTAAGTTTGACAATTACACAAAGTGCTGTAATAGAGGTTTGTGAGTCATTACTTATCTATCTCTGCCATTTTGGTCATACCCTATTCTTAAACTTAGGACAAAGCTGCACAGAGGCTGGCTAGTCTCTCGATAGGCCCACGGCTTCTACCGTCTCTAATATTTTCTATGTTCAATGAGTGGGTTTGGATGATTGCTCTTTACAAATAAATGCTCTTTAGGTGCATTCAACATAGCCTCAGAGTTAGGCCGGTGCAGTTATTGTGAAATAAAGGCAGGACACATCATGATTCATCATACAATCTCTTATTAAAGAGCAAAAATCTTAAGATAGTTTAAAATGATATCCTCTGTTAATTACAGTCTATTAATATACCTACAGAATTTATTGTTTTCAAAGTTACTGCTGTTCAGTTATTCTTTAGAATCTGAATCTTTCTACTGCTGTGTCCTATCGCACAAAATCTTAAGTTGTGATGCAAGGTGATTGGTGAAAGTAAGGAAGAGATAGTTGATGTGAAAATATTTGAAAATGAAGAAAACCCCTCTATACCCTTTACTTACATTTTGATTATGTACTGATTACATTACACAAACGACTAAATAAACACTTACTTTGAATTAGAAGTAAACTTATTAATTTTTAGTATGAAAATTCTGGTGAATTATAATCCACAGTATCTTATCTCAATTACTCTAAAAACTAATATTAATATACTGTATAGCTTTATGGTTTTCTACAATAAATACTATATCTAAAAATAAAAAATAAAATGACAATAGAGATATATATGTCAGAAGAAATATATATTAGTTTTATACCTCTTCAGTTAGTACTTCTGTTGCCGGAGTTAATGTGACTTATTTAGTGTTCTGTAATTTCTTAAAAAATAAAATTATAGTTGCTGTAGGTATTATTATTTTGTATCAGTGCCACTGACTAGTTGATGTTGAGATATTATGTGTTTTATATTACACTTCATCAGGCGAGCAAAGAACTGATCTTGCTCCTTTAGATATTATATAGGGTCTGGCACTCTGCCAATCCTAATTTTTATTCCTCGTCAAAATCTTGCATCACAATTTGCAGAGCTAAGCATGATTCGAGCTTTCGCTTGAGGATTCATTTATAGTAAACAAACCATCAAGTGAAATGGGATCAAAAATAAATTTTTTAAGTTGTTCACTAAAAAATTTATTTTTATATTTAATTTTTATTATTATTAATGTTATTTTATAACAGAATGAATAAATAAATAAATTTTTTTTTTATTTTTTTTTTTTTTTTATTATTAAGAAAAGGTCATTATTTCAAATCTTCAACTTCCAGTGGCCATAATAATAAAAATAATAAAACAAAAATAACAAAAAAAAAATATATAAATATATAAAATAAACATATATATTATATAAGGTATATCATACATTATATAATATATATTTTTGACACTGGGAGGGGACCAAAATTAAATTCTATTAAGAATTTAATTTTGATGAATATGTAAAATAAATTTGGAAACCAAATTTATTTTACATTGTTTTTATTCAAATATATATCATGTTCTTGTTAAACAAGGACATAGATATTTATTTGACTATTATATAGTTGGAGATATTGCCCCTGGTCTATGAGTTTTTTATGTAGCTCTCTACATTGAACTGCAGCTTTCCTTTTTACCCTGCTGTCAGCATCACTATTATTATCATTAGTGGTGGAAACTGTTTCTGGCAGATTTTTATGAAAATTGGTATTTTTATCAATATGATATCCACGATAATATGTGTCTGGTTATAATTTCTTGATTTGATTTTAATTTTTACAGAAACAGTTTCTCCTAAACTATTATTTTCAATATCTTGTACTGTCCCCATACTGTAAAAGTATGGTTTACAAAATTTTTCTTTAATGGCTACAACATCTCCAACTCCCAGTGAAGTGTTTTTTATATTTATCTTGCTGATTAGTGGCAAGATATTGTAGGTTTGCTAAGAATTCATCATAGTACAAATCATTCAAATTAGATTTCACTTTTCTGTATTTTTGAAAAGTCAAATATAACTGATCCTGATCAGGTTCACAGGGAGACCAATCAGGATCATCTGAATGATCTATACCATCATGAAATAAATGAGAAGAAACAACCAGAGCTGGAACCTCATATCCCTTCAGCAATATCTCCGGTGTTATTGCAAATGGGATATTTGGATCCACCTCAGGGTTTCTTAATATTGGCTTAAATGCTACCGGCCTTTTATTTATAAGCATGTTTGCTTCCCTAACTAATAAAGAAAACTCATCCTGCTCTAATATGTTTTTTCCTATAGCACTGTATATTATATTTTTCACCTGTTTGACTAAAGATTCAACTAAACCTCCTAGAAAACTAGCTTTACCAGGGTATGGTGAAAACTCTAAAATCTTAATATTATGGAGAGTTAAATAATTTTTAACATCTACATCATCAAGAAAGTTTTTAATAATTTGCACTGAGCTTAATATACTACTTCCCTGGTCACTAACTATAAGTTGTGGGAATCCAAAGTCAAAAACATGAAATTGAAAAGCAGAAATAAAGGACTTATTATCTACATTTTTACATAGAACAAGGTTTACAGCTCTTGTGTATGTGCAAGTTATAATTAATATGTAAATCTTCTCTACTACATTATTTATTTTTATATTAAAAGGTCCAATGTGGTCAATGAATATTTCTCTAAATGGAATTTGAGATGGATTTATCCTATAATCTTTGTAATGGTTCTGATTAATTTTTATTGCTCTGCCATACATTAATTTACATTTTATGCAGTCTTTAATGTTTTTCTTAACTACTGAGTATGCTATTGGAATATAAAACTCCTTTCTTATAGCTAGAAGTTTATATACACCAGCATGTTTCATTTTTACATGTAATTCTTTAATTATTATATCAGTTAGTGAATGATTTTTATGCAACAATATTGGATTTTTTTGATTAAAATCAGCATCTAAGTTTGCAAATTTACTCTTTACTCTAATTATATTGTTTTTATCAAGAAAAAGATTAAGTTGTGTGACCAAATTTGTCTCTTTATTTTTTTGGGGGTTTATTAAATATTGATATGTTTCTGAAAAATTTTCTAGCTGATATTGCCTAAAAATGACATTACAACTTTCTTCATATGAACATATGGCATTTGGGTCACAATTGGAAAACAAAGTGGGGTTTTTCTCATGTACTTTAAGCTTTAAATTATGAATAAATTTTCTTACAAAATGTGAAACTAAATAGTTTATTCAATGAAGAAAACCTATCTAATTTAAATAAGGGTACATATGAAAAAGTTTGAATATTATAAATATTAAAATCTGTATTATTATTATTATATAAGGGATTTGGAACAGTGACCTTTAACCTTTCATTATTGTTATTTAATACAGGTCCATTTAAATAAAGTGAATTTTTTAATAAAACCTTATATGAAACACATCGAGTAACATAATCACTAGGATTCTGAGATCCTTCACAATGATGAAAGTTTATCGGGTGTTTTTCACATGCAGTTTCAATAAAATTCAGCTGATTATTTATAATGGTTCCTTTTCTTTCAATTTTGTTTAATTTTTCAATTTTATTTATAATCCAATTCAATGTTACCATTGAATCAGTATATAAATGTAATTTATTTATTTTTAAAGGTGTGAAAGTATTAGTTAAATTGTCAAACATTTCTATTAGACATTGTACTCCAAATTTTACCGCAAATAGCTCTAGAACTGGAATAGATCTGTTAGTATTTTTGTTTGAAATTAATTTATTTTTTGCACATAAAAAATGCAGCTCACTACTATCTTTATTTTGTAAATATAAGACACTACCATAAATATCTTTACTAGCATCAGTAAATGCTATAATATTATATGAAGAAGCATAATCTCCAATAAATCTTTTTATTTCTGGTTTTTTACTTTTATTATACTGTGAGCAAATATTTTTATATTCTTTTAGTAAATTACTGTCTAATTTTTTGTCCCAAGTTATATCTTTATTATTTTGTAGTTTATGTAAAAAAAAATTTAGCTCTATTCTTCCCAGGAAGCCCAATATTTAGTGGGTCAAATAGACCATTTATAGTAGATAAAATAGATCTCAAAGTGTTTGCTTTTGGATCCATTTCATTATTTTTATTATACAAGGTATCACTATGAGTATCCCACATCATTCCCAATAGTTTTACGTGATCATTTATAGGCTCATCCACACTACTATTATTGTCTAACTCACTATAATTTAATTTTTTAAACTCTGGTGAATTACTATGAAATTGTTGCAAATTGAACCCATAATTGTTAAATATTACATGAGACCTATGATAAGCAAGAATAATTTCACTTTCAGAAGATGAAGAATAACCTAAGTTATCCATATAAGACAGGTTATACAAAATCTTCCTAAGTTCACATTCAAACTCATCACAAGTATGAACATGCAATATTAATATTATGTAAAGTGCTACCATGAGAATGGAAGGGCTACATCTAATACCAAACGGAAGTCGCATTAATTTATAAGAAACAATACTAAAATCATTTTCTTTTATATTTTTGAACCACAAAAAATGGAATCTTTCAGTATCCTCAAAAGGCAATTTAATATTGAGAAAGGCTCTCTCCAAATCGAATACCAGCAGATACTGATTGAACCTAAGTAGTGTTAATGCTATATCTAATCTATTATTTAAATTAGGTCCTGGTAAGCTAACATTATTATGTGATAAATTAGTTTTTTGGGTTTTATCGCATAGGTTCGACAAATATACAATTCTGCATTTTGTTGTTTCTACGTGATCCCTAAATACTGCATTATGAGCTAAAAATGAAACATTATTATTATTTTTTACTGTATTTATTTCAACAGGTTGAATGATACCTTGGTTAAGTTGGTCAAAAATGACATTATTATATGCTTCTATTTTAGAGGCTCTTTTTTATATTTTTTAAGTATTGATTTCAATACAGAATTAGCCAAATAAAAATTATTTGGCAAAAATTTTATTAATTTATTATTCCATAAACAAGGCATTATCAATCGACCTGTATCCATATCGACATGTGTATTTGTAATCAAGTATTTTATAAGTTCCATATCTAACTCTGAGAATATTTTAGGACATTCAAAATTATCGTAATTTAATAAATCATTTAAATTTTTATTTACTAGATCATCATCCAATTCTATGCTAGTATTATTATTTTGAGCTAGAGATGTGATAGAGTAATCCATTTCTAGTCATTCCATCTTATTTTCTATTTTGACATTTTTTTGCGAGCAAGTCGGCCTGCTCAGTAAATTTCTTTATATACTTCAAATATGGCAAATTTTTTATTAATTTATTCAAGTCCCCAGCTAATAAGATTCCTAAAGAAGTGTAATATAACAGTGAACTGTTGTTTGTTAACCCAAAAGAGCATGCATTTATTGGTAGTATGTGGGCTCCATTCACACCTAATAGTATATGGATTTCCTTATTATTCTTATTTCTCAGGTGTTTATCAGCTAAAGGTATTTTATGTTCTTCAAATGCTTTTACAATTTGAGGGGAAGGTATATTCACTCTGGTTTGTATTGAAGGGACCACAGCTGCTACAATACTGTTATTTTTATTATTTATTTTTATATCAACTTCTATAATAGAAGTTTTGTAATATTTGCTTTCATTGAAACCTTTTATGTTAAGCATTATTTCAGACTGTACAACTTTATATTTAATTTTTTGTGCTACTGTCTGCGATATATTCCGACCCAGAATCATATAAAACCCTCAAATCTTGGTTGTTATTGTTTTTATTTATACAAGTTGTGGTGAAGGTAGGAAGGGTGATGTTTTGAGTGCTGGTTACATTTAAGGAACTTAATAACAAACAATTTGCTACTTGTTCTGAAGAAGGATTTTCTACAGGAGTAACATTTAGTTCAACAACATTGGTTGATGTTTCTACTTGTGCATTATTTTTATTTTTATTATTTTTTGGTTTTTGAGTTGAATTAGGTCCACTTTGTTTTTTAATACATAAAAATGCTGAGTGCCATGAATTACAATTTCTACATTTATTACTAAATTTGAACTTACAAGTTTCAATTTTATGATTTAAGTACCCACATTTAATACAACCTCCCAATTCTTTAATTTTTTGCAATTTGGATTCAGGTGTTTTGAAAGTTGGGCAACTATACAATTTATGGTCCATACAATCTGATGTTTGCAATGTCTGACAAATGGAACAACCCACCCTTTTTGTTGTTTCAGTATTTGTTTTTTGTTTTTGATTCACATCAATATTAGTAGCTAAAAGCTACTGTTTTTTTTCTCAAATTGTGATGTAGTTTTAGTAGTGTATGTATTTGCATTTGTTTTTGTATTTACTAACCCACTCTTCCCAATTCTATTATGAACTTCAAATGCATTATTTAAAATTTCATCTAAATTTGGATATGTATTATTTGTAATGTTTATATATTGGGTTTGATATATTTCAGGCAAACTATTCCACAAAAAATATTGGCAAATCACTTTACTATTTATTTTTAAGCTATCTACTTGACTTTCTATCAATTTGGCATCACTGATCCAAGTATAAAAATCATTGGTTAATTTTAATTTTAAAAGTTTTTCAATAACTGAATATTGTTGTAAAGTTTTATTACTGAAGGCACATTTAAGCAAATTTTTCGCCATATCATAATCCATATCTGCTAAAGGGCTTTTTTGTATTAAAATTTTTGCTGGACCTTTGAGTTGTTTCATTAGACAAGAATGTTTAGCAAATTTATTGTATTTCTCTCTATCCATTATTTCTTCAAAGTTTTTTATGAACCTATCAAAGTCTTCAGGCTTTCCATCAAATTCAGGAAGCTGGAGTTCGGGTCTTTTTAAACCAGAGAAACCAGTTTCATTATGAGCATTATTTGAGGAAATATTATGTACAGGGCTTATTTTATTTTCAAGCTCACTTATGAGAGATGAAATGCTGAGGGCATAAAATTCATTTTTTTCGCAAATTTTATCTGCCCTTTCAAATGTGAATTCATCGCAGTCAGCATATTTATTTATTATTTCATTGTCCAACTCTGAAATTTCATCTAGGTTTGTTTTTAATCTATGTATGAGACCCTTTATTTCATCATGTGTATATAAAGTTATACTAGCTAGAATTTTATTAACTAATTTGGTAATAATGGACCTCTTGGTTCCTCGTCTTTTAACGAGAGTCAAAACTTGTTGAAATAATGAGGTTGGGCCCATCTCAATCATTTCTTGGTGTTTTTAACTCCCTAGACCTGGATCCACTACATCCATATTAAAAAATAACCTATCTAAAATGTTTTAATATTGTAAATAATTTTTTTTTTTTTTTTTTTTTTTTTTTTTAAATAATAAGGTATATTGTCAGTCTCCGACCTCTGTGGCTTCAACAAATATTTTCTATAAGTTTAATATTAATAATGATAGTCAATAACTTAAATAGTATACACTATACAGTACATAAGTTATGTACTGTATATTTTTTTGTTATAATATGTTGTCAGTCTCAATAGGCCTATGTGGCTTCAACTAAAATTTATTTATTAATAAATATATTTATACTGAATATATAGTATATGGTACATATTTTTTGTGCCTATATTTTTTTTATACAGGCTTATTGTTTTTATATGCTTAATAGGTAGTAATATTTATAATAAATATACACAGTATTATTATACAGTACATAAGTATACCTACTAAATATACAGTATATAGCTATATTTTATTTATTTTTTTTATGAGACCCTATTTTATTTATTATTATTATCAATGTTTACAGTTTTAATACAGTTTTAATAGGCCCTATATATTTTTCTAAGACCATATACCAGACAGAAGGAACTCAGCAATTACTTGGCGTGAAAGGACCATCCTGTCCACTGCGCCATAACAGAAAATTTATGCATGAAAAATTAATGAAGAAAATAATTAGAGAAGGGGGAGTCAAAGAAGTTTTAGTTTTAAAATTTACTATATAAAATTTTAAATGTATAAATATTTACATTGAATTTAAGGGAGATATTTTTAATTAAAATTATTTATTTATAGGAAATTTTTATATAAGGGGGAATAGAATCTCTTCTCTAACTTGCTGATTTCCTTCTTTCTGTTGACCAAATTGCTTCCTATTATTGCCAAATCCAGAGCCAATCCTTATCTGAAAGGATAGGATTTTATAGACTCTTCTATATTATTATTATTATTATTATTATTATTATTATTATTATTATTATTATTATTATTATTATTATTATTATTATTATTATTATTATTATTATTATTATTATTAAAAATGAAATTCAAATTTATTCATTTATTCACTCTATAGTTATAGTTTAAAGCAAATTGGTTAATATTTAATAATTAGATCCCCTTTCACCCTCTAATTCATTTACTAGCAAATGAAGGGAGACAAAATTTGGGTATAACAGCAAATCAAAACCCAAATCTTTAATTCTTTTTTCTCACCTTTGTTGGTAGAGTTCTCCAAGTATTTAACTGAATTGCACCTTCAATCTGAATAATGATTGTCAAACAAACAATAAGGCCCTCTTCTAGTCTGGCCTTCTTACTTGGGGTCGTATGACTTAGGCCCAATTGGTTGGTAATTTCATAAAAAAGCTAAATTATATATTTTTAGGTATTATTATTTTTATTATCAGTGGCCACTGACTAGTTGATGAGATCATTAATAATTTTTTTATTGCCTAAAATAGGCAGAGCAAAGAACACAGTCTTGCTCCTTTAGATATTATATAGGGTCTGGCACTCTGCCAATCCTAATTTTTATTCCCCGTCAAAATCTTGCATCACAATTTGCAGAGCTAAGCATGGGCTTTCGCTTGAAGATTCATTTATATGTAAACAAACCATCAAGTGAAATGGGATCAAAAATAAATTTTTTAGTTGTTCCTCAAAATTTATTTTTTATATTTAATTTTATTATTGTGTGTTATTTTATAACCAATGAATAAATAAATAAATTTCATTCACTTTAATTTTTTTTTTTTTTTTTTATTAAGAAAAGGTCATTATAAATCTTCAACTTCCAGTGGCCATAATAATAAAAATAATAAAAAAAAAAAAATATATATATAAAATAACTATATATATATTATATAAAATTATATTATATTATATAATATATAGTTTTATTTTGATTAATCTCCATAGGCTTTTAATTTGTATAGATGAGGTGATGAATTGAAACCAGGGTGGTAGGAAGGTGTTATTAGTAGAGCTGAAAAGTAACTTTCGTTGCATGAATCTTTGACATAACATGCAGCTCTTAAGACGATGACAACAAAAAAAATTTTGTTTCTGTATTTATGTGACTGAAACATCTGGGAACAGTGTTCGATATAAATTTATTCAAAGGGTGAATTCATGAAAAAGTTGATTATAGCGCTTACTGTGCAAATTATAGCATTTCTGGGACATGTGTTTACAAGGTTCCACTTTGTGACTTACGAATCTTGCTTTCTTCAGACTCTCTAAATTTATTGAATGGCTTTCCATGCCATAATTAAGACTATCATAGCTCAACGTTCCTATCAAACACATAAACCTTCGTTCTGTAAAATTATATATATATATATGTAGCAGGTTTTTCTCTTTGCTTTTCTAGATGATGACCTCATTGAAACTTTTTTGATGTTATTACAAAATCAATAATCTACGTGCTCGCTTCCCGATATACTCTTGATCTCTGCCATTATAATAAAGGTTTAAGCTTCGTTTTCTTAATGTGGAATAATTAAAGCCGTTTTCGTTTTTGCAATATTCTTACGAATTCTTACGAAAAATAAAGGCTTAAGTTTTCGTTCGTTTTTGTCAAATTTTAGAAAATTTTGAGAATATTATTCTCACCAAACGTAAGAATTTTGACAAATTCCGTAAGATTGCTATTTCGCTGTCTTACCGAAAAATTCTATTCTTACGAAAAATGTAAACAAAGGAAATGATGCCAGAAAGCAGTCATGAAATTTTTTTTCTTTTATTTTTTTTTTTTTTTTTTAAAATGGAATCAATTTATTTTTTTTTTTTTATATTTTTTTTTTTATTAATTATCCTTAAAATATTCATAAAAAAATGCAATGATAATGTTTTCACTACGTGGTAGGCCCGATGCTTCCTTGAATAAAAATGGCTTTAATTTTCAGCTTTGCCAATTTTTGATGAAAAGATATGTTACAATTTTCATTTTTTATTGGTAACAAATACTATATATATATATATATATATATATATATATATATATATATATATATATATATATATATATATATACAAGATATATATAATGTTAAAAATTACTTGACGCACACACGGAACTGGAGATCCGGATCGAAAAATAATTCTGGTAACCTCTATGATACATAATGGTTTTAGTGGCGAAGTATTTTTATTTACACTATGATACCACTAATAACGTAACCTATTCTTTACCCCTAGAACAGGTAAAAAAATCATTTCTATTCTAGAACATCTATTTATGTATCATAGATGCTACCTGTGAAATTTTTTTTTATCAACCTCCCGTTCCGTGTGAGCGTTAAGTAACTTTGTCCATATATATATATATATATATATATATATATATATATATATATATATATATATATATATATACTATATATACTATATATATATATATATATATATATATATATATATATATATATATATATATATATATATATATTACAAACTCTGAAAATTTACCTTAAGAGTAAGGAAGAAAGGGCAATAATCTCTCCTACTTTTTTTTATTACTCCAAAAATCTAAAATATTCTGAAACATCATCATTATTCTTCATTTTTATAATAATACCCTCCAAATCCTTGAAGTCAATCATAACAACAACAACTGATTTTTGCAATGTTTGTAAACAAGTTTTTAAGAATAAGAATTTATTCGGGGTCGATTTGGCCGAAACCGTTCTTAAAATACGTAAGATTTTATCTTATCGAGCTTAAGACTAAATGCCAAAACGAAAACGGCTTAAGATTTACAATCTGAAGAGATTTCAATGAAAAATTCTCCAAAAAATTCTTTCATTTAATTTCAAGAAAGAACTCTTTATTTACAGACCTTTAACAACGACATCTCACAATCTCTAAATTTTAGAAGCGTTAATCCAGAAACAGATTTGGAAAGAACTTCAAATGTAAAAGCATAGGATAAATATAGTAATGAAATGTATTTATAAAAGTCTGGATAACGGTATTCGAGTGTCGGGATTTCGGGGAAACTGATTATCTAATCCTTATTTTAGAAAATATTTTTATAACTAACTTTAGCCTTACATGAAACTTTTAAGGTGCAATTAATAAAAAAAATTAGTAAATTTAAATTTAGTGCATAAAACATGACAAGATTATAAATCTTTCTACAGCATTACTTGACAACTTTCCCAATTTTTGTTGTGAAAAGTGAATTTAAATTTCACTTGTAAGCAGTACTTGATAACTTACGACAGGCAGACAAACCTGTTATTTGAGTTCCTTACTAGATATTTTGATACTATGATAAAAGCCAACAACCTTCTGCGCACGTGACATTTTCAACCATCAAACGGATCTGAAGATTTCGTAACTTCAAAAATAATATATTATAATGCAGTTACTTTACCTATAAAGAGGCAACGATAAGTGTTCCAATTTTTCTATTTATAAAAATGAAATAAAGAACATTAAAAAGACAAGTTTAATCCTTTTACAATAGTTTGTTAAGTACCGTTACATTTATTCTCTACCGAAAATTGAATTAAAAACTTACAATAATAATACATTTCATAAGTAAACTTTTAACGCAAATATTCAGTAAACAATAATACATTCTCCTAACATAGTCGACAAAGATTTAATAGATTATTGTAGCAATATACATTTACAACATTCTTAAAGTTAATTACGGTAATTATTGTTCTTTAGGGACACGAGGATGCCCGTTACTCAATTTCTGTTCTTCATTAACTATATATGTTCCCATTATTAAGTTACATTAAATTTTTCTTTTACGGTGATTTTCTAGCCGAGTTCGAACGTTGACCTGGAAGTTTACAGGATTTTTAGACACTTCCCAATATCAACCACAACACTGCAATATAGTTATCTATTAATTATTATTCAATCAATTATTTTCTAGAAATAATACTGTTCTATATATAAATCTTGATACTTTGCTAACCTGTTTCATTTCATCACCTACCATCATCAATCTGTGGTCTATTGCTGGAGAATGGTAAGGAACTACTGTAATTCTTCTAGAGGCAAATCTATTCAACACTTATTACGGATGAGCTTTCCAGTTCCTCACTTGAAGGTCTTTCTTTGTCTGGTAAAGAGGCACTGCTTATATTTCCATTATGACTATTCTTCCAGATCTATTTCATAATAATCAAAATCATCATTCTTGTCTCTATAATTAGCATCCTTAATTTTCAGTTTGAAATGGAATTTCTTTATGCATTTTTATTTTCATTGATTTCTTTATTTCTTGTGCCAGTTCCATGTCTCTTAAGAATGTGTCTTTTTAAATCACTTTTCCAATTACATTCATAGCTGCACTCAGAACATTTAAATAATTTCGAATTGCTGTGAGTTAAGCAGATGAAGTTTTAAGTTACCTTTGTAATTGCATTCATAGCTACACTCAGAACATTTAAATAATTTCGAATTGTTGTGAGTTATGAGGTTGTGAGTTACTTTTCCGATTACATTCATAGCTGCACTCAGAACATTTAAATAATTTCCATTGCTGTAGATGATTTGTTAACGATCTTTTCCGATTTTCTGCTTTGCACTCAGAACACATTTAAATAATTTCAGATTTGCTGTGAGTTAGCAATTTTAAGACATCTTTCCATTACATTCATAGCTACACAGAACATTTAAATAATTTCAAATTTTTGTGAGTTAGCAGATGACGTTGTAAGACATTTTTCCAATTACATTCATAGCTCTCAGAACATTTAAATATGTTTCAGGTATATGAGTTAGCTGATGAATTTTTAAGTTTTTTTTATTACATTCATAGCTGCACTCAAATTAAATAATTTCAAATTGCTGTGGTTAACGAATGAATTTCAAGCTATCTTTCTTATTGCATTCTTGGCTACTCAGAACATTTAAATAATTTCGAATTGCTGTGAGCAGGTAAGAGTTTAAAGCTACCTTTGTGATTACAGTCACAGTTACACTCCAGAACATTTAATGTTTCGGTGCTGTGTGATTTAACAGATGAATTTTTAAGCTACCTTTGTGATTACATTATAGTTACACTCAGAACATTTAAATAATTTCAATTATAAATGAGAGGATTATAGATGAGTTTTAAACTTTTCGATTACATTCATAGCTGCACTCAGAACATTTAAATAATTTCAAATTGCTGTGATTTAACAGATGAATTTTTAAGTCTCTTTTCTGATTACATTCATAGCTACACTCAGAACATTTAAATAATTTCAAATTGCTGTGAGTTAGCAGATGACTTTTTAAGTTACCTTTGAGATTACATTCTGCACTCAGAACATTTAAATAATTTCGAATTGCTGTGAGTTAGCAGATGAATTTTTAAGCTACCTTTGTGATTACATTCATAGCTACACTCAGAACATTTAAATAATTTCAAATTACTGTGAGTTAACAGATGAAGCTTTAAGTCGCCTTTACGATTACATCATGGCACTCAGAACATTTAGAAAATAATTTCGAATCGCTGTGATTTAAAGATGATTTTAAGTCTCTCTTCTATCATATTTTCTGCTGTCTACATTTAGAACATTTAAATAATTTCAAATTGCTGTGAGTTAACAGATGAATTTTTAAGCTACCTTTGTGATTACATTCATAATTGCAATGGGCACACTTAAACTTTCTTTTCTCATGTGTCTTTAAATGGCTCTTCAACTCATCTTTGTTTTTAAAAGTAAAATTACAATATCTGCAACTAAGGTAATCCTGACAATTCTCTTTAATGGCTTGATCAAAAGTTACTGACGTCAAAGGTTCGCTTCCAGAACTTTTTACTTTGGAACCTTGTTCACCTTGATCAGCGACACCAATGAGGGTCTGTAGAAAAGAGAAATGAAAAATTTAAAATATGAATGCAGAAGAAATTTAAAATACTTTAAGGAAATGGCTTAAATATGAGATTAATAATTTATGAAACATCTTTTTAATTTTTTTTTTTTTTAAATTACCAATAAATGAATACCTAAATTTACGAGGGAAACTCTTTATAAAGAATAAAAATATTTCAACAAAAAAAGACATTAATATTGATTAATTATATTATAATATCTTTTCTGCATGATTTTATAATGGAAATCCAATCTCTCATAATATATATATATATATATATATATATATATATATATATATATATATATATATATATATATATATATATATATATATATATATATATATATTTATATATATAACTTATATATATATATATATAACCTATATATATATATATATATATATATATATATACTGCTGGGCACGCCTATAATTTTTGATGAGCCTGCGCCTATGCCGCCGGACCTAGTGCGCTTAGCGCCTATGCGCCTATATTTTTGGTCACATCAATGCGCCTATGCGCCTTTGCGCCTACGACTTTTCGCCGGCTGATGGATGTTCGCTAAATTTATTTGCAAAGTAAACTTTAGTGCGATAATTAAAACACCGTAAACTAATATCTACACGTCCTCTTCCACCTCCATGTCTTTGTGGTCCATGTTTTCCCCCAGGAGGTTCAGCACGAGCGCTGAAGAAGTTGAAAATTTTCAGAGCCATATTTGCCAATTTATTTGTAGTTAAGAACTACTGAACTAGTTATATATATACAAGAATATATATATATATATATATATATATATATATATATATATATATATATATATATATATCTCTCTATATATATATATATATGGGGGTCAGTGCTGTTGGGGCAGGGGTTGGTGCAGTGCTACGCTGGGCTGAGAGGGGCAGGGACTAACATAACAGGATAATAAAAATAAAGAAATAAACATAAATGAAAATAAATAATAATAATAATAATATAATAATAATAATAATAATAATATGTATAACAGCGTTAGTCAGTTAGATAATCTTCTTTCGGGTGGAAGCCGCAAAACGGCGTGACCATTCGCCCGCGCGCGCTTTCTCGAAATTACCTACAAGAATCAACCTAGCGACGAAAATACACCGGTTATCAGTTTAACAGCAATAGAACATAGCACAAAGTTACGATATCTCAAACCGTCTTCGAGAAATCGGCAGGCGACGCCGTTATCCCATATTTTATATATATATATATATACATATATATATATATATATATATATATATATATATATATATATATATATACTATATATATATATATATATATATATATATATATATATATATATATATATATATATATATATATATATATATATATATATATATATATATATATATTATTTTTTTTTTTTTTTAAATGATACAAGTTTGCCTTAACTACAGGTTCTAACTTTTAAGGGTAAAAAAAAAATGCTTTGTTCCTGTTCATAGGCGCAGCTATAGGCGCAGAGAATTGGCTGTGCGCCTTTGCTTAGTCCGCCTTTTTAAAAATTGTTGCGCCTTTGCGCCTACGAATTGATAGTGCGCCATAGGCGCATAGGCGCAACTCGGTGGCGCAACGCCCAGCTCTGATATATATATATATATATATATATATATATATATATATATATATATATTTTTATCTTTGTCTCGCTTAAAATATATATAAATATATATAAATGATTTAATTTGGCGTCTCTACCGTGGGTCAACGTTAGCGCGACCAGTCGAGGGCATAGGACTTGGGTTCGACCGCCCGGATCGTAGGTAGCAATTACCTAAAAAGGTTCCCTCTTAAACAGGGCTATGCTCGGGAGGTGACAACTTTATTAATATATATATATATATATATATATATATATATATATATATATATATATATATATATATATATATATATATATATATATATATATATATATATATATATATATATATATATATATATATAAGGGGGGAGGTGAAAAAATAAATAGACACCCGACTCCGACTCGACTCACAGAGAGAATATTAAAAACAACCGACTCCCAGAGTCAATATTTTAAAACTGAATTCCGACTCCCAATGGAAAATTTCATACACACACATTTTGTACGATTATTAATAGCATCGCTCGCTGTTGATAATTCGTTAATGCACAATACACAAGTACATTTTATTTTATAACCAGTTTTATTTGCTATTTTAAAATATTTCCTGGCAGGCAATTAATGGATTAATAAAATTCCCATCACCGAAGAGAGTAAGCATAAAATGAAATAAAATAAAATGTCCCTGAAACTTGATTCAGAATATTACTCACTAACAACCTTCTGCGCCAATATCGGTGATGCAACTGATTTTGTAATTCATCAAAAAAAAAATTCAACATAGCTGCAATCATATTTGTCGAAACAAGAATGAACGTGTTTCACGAATTTTTTATCTTGAGTTTTTAAATATATTTACAACCTTTTTATTTAGATTTTAAACATAATATCTAAATACTTTGAAAAGTAGTTAAATACTGTATTTAAATACATTAACAGAAATGTATTACTAAATACAATTTTAGATAATTAAAGTATTTAAATACTGCCCAGCTCTGATATATATATATATATATATATATATATATATATATATACTAGATAACTACATATATACTGATATATATACTATATATATATATATATATATATATATATATATCAATGTGGCGACTCGTGGTGGAAATGGATGGGGGTGCGATTTCACATTATATATATATATATATATATATATATATATATATATATATATATATATATATATATATATATACATATTCACACTATCTTATATATATATATATATATATATATATATATATATATCACATAATATATAACAGATTCGCCACCTCTGGCATTATTCTACTTCGTATGGTAAAAAAAAAAAAAAAAAGGCACATGTTGCGAATGATTTAAAATAAAATATAAAAATAAATAATTATTTATAATTAAATTGTAAATTTTTATAATTTGTAGCTGGAGTCCATTCTTCTCGTTTTGACTTGCAAATATGTCTGAATTGTCCAAAGACGGTGTGAGACAATATCTCTTTCAGTTACCCAGAGCAGCAGGGACATTCAGTCTATCTTGCCCATTGTATTCCGAATAACGATTTTAATTCTTTTTAATCTACAAAAGCATCTTTCAGCTTCAACAGATGCCATTGGATTAGATATTAAAATTTTAAGCAACTTTAATATTTCTTCAAAAATCTGATCCATTCCATTTTCCATAATGTACTTAAAAGAATCAAGAGCTCCTTTCCGGAGTTAAAAATCTTCACTAGAATATATAACTTCAAGTTCAGATTTGTGTCTCAAGATGTTAAAAAATGGATAAACAGTTACGGTCTTTTAAATGCAACTGTGGGAAATGAGGTTCTATAAAATTTAAAGTGTTCACGCTCGAAAAGTGGAGCTGATACTAGATGATCACTAAACGAAAACCTCTCCTTAGACCGAGATATTATTATGTCACACACTTCATGCGCAGCAGCTTTTTTAAATTCATAGTAATTGGAAGCATTTAACGATCTCTTCACCTCACAAACATCATACATTCCCTCAATTACTTTCATTATGATGGTCATACTGTTTTTAATCTTTACTAATTCTAATTGTAGTTCACTCACAGCTTGTTTTATAAGAATTATGTCTGCATTTCTTGATTGAATTTTATTATTAAAGAAACAATATCTACGTGTGGCATTATATGGCGATAAAGAGTGAGCCAAAATACAAAAGTAGGATCAGCCAATATTCTTTGAAAATCTCCTGCTTGATCTCTGTGTTCCTCGTTGTTTGCTTTCATTTCGAATATTTTCAAAGCACTCTAACAATGGCTCTCTATGTTCAAAAACCATGTTTACAGTTCGGATGTTAAAATCCATTTTGTTTTAACGGTTTTTGGAGGGTGTGTGGTGGTAGTTTCGCCTAACCCAGGGTATGAACC
Source organism: Trachelipus rathkii (assembly GCA_015478945.1). Classification (NCBI taxonomy): domain Eukaryota; kingdom Metazoa; phylum Arthropoda; class Malacostraca; order Isopoda; family Trachelipodidae; genus Trachelipus; species Trachelipus rathkii. Next base: position 28,198 of record JABUQX010140909.1, read on the forward strand.
CTACATTGTTGAGATGTCACAGTGAGGGTCCGTCGCAGTTACGTGAAACCCTAGGGTGCATTTTTCTGACTGCGACAAGTTCTCACTTAAGGATATAAAGGGGACGGTAAGGCTGGGCTTTTTTTTTGACATTTTTCATATTCCTCTTCTACTTTTGTTTCAGGTTACACATGCGTGCACCTCACTAATCTGGGAACGAGGTGGATGATGATGATATGTAAGAATGTTAATAGTAAGTGGTGGTATGAATGTGATGCAAATAGTTAATATTAAAAAAGAAAGCCTGGTTGAATGTGCTTAAAAGCTAATGATAAGGTCTCGAAAGAAAGGTGTATGGGAATATATGGGGGAAAAAGGAAGACTAAAGGTTGCATGTATAGAGGAGAGAGAGAGAGAGAGAGAGAGAGAGAAGAGAGAGAAGAGAGAGAGAAGAGAGAGAGGGAGAGAGAAGAGAGAGAGAGAGAGAGAGAGAGAGAGAGAGAGAGAGAGAGAGAGAGAGAGAGAGAGAGAGAGAGAGAGAGAGAGAGAGAGAGAGAGAGAGAGAGAGAGAGAGAGAGAGAGAGAGAGAGAGAGAGAGAGAGAGAGAGAGAGAGAGAGAGAGAGAGAGAGAGAGAGAAAGAGAAGGGAAGAGGAGGGAGTGTTGGAAGGAAGTATAAATGTAAAGAAAGTAAAAAGAGTCTTCAGAGAGAATAATGAGAATAACGATAGTGTACTTTCGTGATGATGAAATGTATGTAAGGAGAGAGATTTGAGAGAGAGAGAGAGAGAGAGAGAGAGAGAGAGAGAGAGAGAGAGAGAACTACAAAAGGGAGAACAGGAAAACTTGGAATGAAATGTTAAGAAAGAGAGTAAAAAGAATCTTCAGAGAATAATGAATAGCGATGGTGCTTTCGTGACTGATAGAGAGAGAGAGAGAGAGAGAGAGAGAGAGAGAGAGAGAGAGAGAGAGAGAGAGAGAGAGAGAGAGAGAGAGAGAGAGAGAGAGAGAGAGAGAGAGAGAGAGAGAGACTACAAGGGAATAGGAAGTTCTTTTGGAAGGAAGTATGAAATGTTAAGAAAGAGAGTAAAAAGAATCTTCAGAGAATAATGAATAGCGATGGTGCTTTCGTGACTGATGAAATGTATGTAAGGAGAGAGAGAGAGAGAGAGAGAGAGAGAGAGAGAGAGAGAGAGAGAGAGAGAGAGAGAGAGAGAGAGAGAGAGAGAGAGAGACTACAAGGGAATAGGAAGTTCTTTTGGAAGGAAGTATGAAATGTTAAGAAAGAGAGTAAAAGAATCTTCAGAGAATAGATAGCGATGGTGCTGGCTGACTGATGAAATATTGTAATGGAGAGAGAGAGAGAGAGAGATGAGAGAGAGAGAGAGAGAGAGAGAGTAAAAGAATCTTCAGAATAATGAATAACGATAGTGCTTTCTCGTGACTGATGAAATAATGTAAGGAGAGAGAGGTTTTTAGACTACAAGGGAATAGGAAGTTCTTTTGGAAGGAAGTATATTAAGAAAGAGAGTAAAGAATCTTCACAGAGTGTAATGAATAGCGATGGTGCTACGTGACTGATGAAATGTATGAGAGGAGAGAGATTAGAATAGAGAGAGGAGGTTTTTTTTTGAGAGAGAGAGTAAGAGAGAGAAAGAGAGAGAGAGAGAGAGAAAAGAGAGAGAAGAGGAGAGAGAGAGAGAGAGAGAGAGAGAGAGAGAGAGAGAGAGAGAGAGAGAGAGAGAGAGAGAGAGAGAGAGAGAGAGAGAGAGAGAGAGAGAGAGAGAGAGAGAGAGAGAAGACAACAAGAGAATAGGAGAGTTCTTTTAGGAAGGAAAATGTGAAATATTGAAAGAAAGTAAAGATCTTCAGAGAATAATGAATAACGAAGGAGGAGAGGTGACTAATGAAGAGTATGGAAGGAGGAGGAGGTTTGGAAGGAGGAGGAGGAGGATTGGGGACTACAAGGGAATAGGAAGTTCTTTTGGAAGGAAGTATGAAATGTTAAGAAAGAGAGTAAAAAGAATCTTCAGAGAATAATGAATAGCGATGGTGCTTTCGTGACTGATGAAATGTATGTAAGGAGAGAGAGAGAGAGAGAGAGAGAGAGAGAGAGAGAGAGAGAGAGAGAGAGAGAGAGAGAGAGAGAGAGAGAGAGAGAGAGACTACAAGGGAATAGGAAGTTCTTTTGGAAGGAAGTATGAAATGAGAAAGAAAGAGAGTAAAATCTTCGAAATAATGAATAGCGATAATTTGCTTTCATTGACTGAGGAAAGGTAGGGAGAGGGAGAAAGAGAGAGAAAAAAGAGAGAGAGAGAGAGAGAGAGAGAGAGAGAGAGAGAGAGAGAGAGAGAGAGAGAGAGAGAGAGAGAGAGAGAGAGAGAGAGACTACAAGGGAATAGGAAGTTCTTTTGGAAGGAAGTATAAAATGTTAAAAGAGAGTAAAAGAGTCTTCAGAGGGAGGTATTACTTTCTGAAGCCATTGGGGAGGAAGGAGAAGAGAGAGAGAGAGAGAGAGAGAGAGAGAGAGACTACAAGGGAATAGGAAGTTCTTTTGGAAGGAAGTATGAAATGTTAAGAAAGAGAGTAAAAAGAATCTTCAGAGAATAATGTGATGGTGCTTTCATTGATGGGAAATGTATACATAGGGGAGAGGAGAGAGAGAGGA
>JABUQX010140910.1:0-7500 GCA_015478945.1 Trachelipus rathkii
TTCTGCTGATTCTGTTCTAACATGTACATATCGTCAATTGCATTTGCATCTTGCAAGATAAACCGTTTTCTAAATGTTGAAGACTAACATTTATATTTTCAAATCTTCATTTTCTTTTTATAAACGTAAACTAATATAATTTTTTTCCTAAGTTGAAACATGCATATACTGTTTACTATTTTTTTATAAGTTTTTATTTACATTTATACTTTGTAGATTTGATTTTATTATTTTTAATTTTTATTTTTATTTTTATTTTTAAATTTATTTTTCTAACTTTATTTTTTTTTTTTTATTTTTTTTTTTTTTTTTTTTTTTTTTTTTTTTTTTTTATTTAAATTTTTTTTCTAACTTTATTTTTTTTTTTTATTTTTATTTTGCATTTATACTTTGTGTTTAATTTTTTTTTTTTATTTTTATTTTTTAATTTTTTAATTTTTTAATTTTCTAACTTTATTTTACATTTATACTTTGTTTAATTTTTTTATTTTAATTTTTTAATTTTTTTTTTTTTTTTTTTTTTTTTATTTTTATTTCTTTAAAACTTTTTGTTTTTACTAAAACATTTTATACTTTTCATGTTTATAACGTAAAATTTACGTTTTGTGTTGGTGTGTGTGTGTGTGTGTGTGTGTGTGTGTGTGTGTGTGTGTGTGTGTGTGTGTGTGTGTGTGTGTGCGTGTGTATGTCATTTATTCTTAGTTGATATGTTAGAGATATGCTTGAAAAAAAAAGTGTGACTAGGTTACGTTTTGGATGTAATGTTAGTTACTTACTGTTGTTAAGTGAGGAACTTTGTTAATGTTGACTGCTTATTCATGTTTAAGGTGTGTCAGGTTTGTCGCTGTACATTATTTTCTTAGTTCAGATGATGCTAAGTAATCTTTATTAATGTGAAAGCATTGTTACGTTAGAGTATATTCAATGATCAGTATGATAATTACACATGGTTGTGGTAAATTTTTTGTTAAATGTTTACTATGTTGGGTAAAAATATCAGTATTATGTTGAAAGGTGTGAATGGATTACGTCTTAGTATGCTATGTTAGTTACTTCACTGCTGTTAAGTGTGGAACTTTGTTAACGTTTACAGTTTGTTCATGTTTAAGATGTGTTAGGTTTGTCGTTTTGTATTATATTTCTTAGACCTGATGGTGTTATGTTAGCTTTATTAATGAGAAAACTTTGTTACGTTAGCATATATTCGCTGATCAGTGTATAAAGAATTTGTTTTTATGTTAGTTTTATCCAAAATGATACTCGAAATGTGACTTGAATCAATAGATCAATAGATCCACAACTGGACTGGGAGGTGGTTGGTAGGAGGACAGAGTGGGTGGTTTTGATTTACTGATTTCTTTAGGGTATAATAAAATTTCAGAAAATTTTAGTAAAAATTTGACCTTAATCAACAGATCAATAGATCACAAGATCATGGGAGGGAGTTGGATAGTGGTTTGATTTAGTGATTTACTGCTTTAGGGTATGTAAAACGTTACAATTTTAGTAAAAATTTGACCTTAATCAATAGATCAATAGATCACAGATGGTCAGGAGGGGGGTTGGATAGTGGGTTGATTTAGTGATTTACTGCTTTAGGGTATGTAAAAACGTAAATTTGTAAGTTATAAACATAAAAGAACAAAATTTTATTTATTTGTTATTTATTTTTCTTGATGGTTCTGAAACCATTATTTCCGAAATCTACAGACCCAATAATATATAAGGACAGCAACATTGTTGTTATACGACTGTTTATTAACTCGGCACCACTGAGCTCCTACACTTGGTGTCTGGCCTTCTTCTCAGACTCCTCAATTTCCTCATTCTTCTTCTCTCGTACATCCTCATTTTTCACTCCCTTCCTACTCTCGCAATTTACTTCTTTCTTCTTCTTTGTTCTTCTGTTTTGCATTCATGCATTTCTTCTTCTTTCAACTGGGGACCCCCCTCGGAAGTCTCTGATCTCCGAATCCAACTCCGTCTCCGACTCCGACTCCGACTCCTTTCTTCTTCTTCTTCTTCTGTTTTGCATTCCATGCATTTCTTCTTCTTTTTTTTTCAGGAAGGGACCCATCTCCGGTGGGGTCCCTGGACTCCGAAACCGAATCCGACTCCGACTCCGTCTCCGAATCCGACTCCAACTCCAACTCCGTCTCCGACTCCGTCTCCTTCAACCTGTCTCCAAGTTTCAGTCTTCTACGATCAATTTTAATTTTTTAAGGGGTGTATGTGTGCGCGCGCTCGCGCACTGACGTAATCTCGTCTGCGACGAGATTACGTCATCACGCTCGAGCCTAACTCACGTTAGGCTTAACTCAATCTCGGGTTTGGAAAGCCAAAAGGGTATAAACGTGGGCGTAGCGGCTACGCTCTCGGGGGTGACCCCCCTCTATATACCTCCACACTGTTTTGAGCTTATCCCATACATAGATTATATTCCAAGTTTCAGACCGATAGCTCTATTCCTTCATATCGAAAAGGGTGGCAGCGGTCCGGACGTACCATCACTACAGCGATTAATCGAATGTTAATTATAGTAATTATTTTCTTTCGATTACATTTTCATTGTTAAATGCCAACCAGAGCACGTAGAAAGACGATTTAAACATCGATTTAGGGGTAATCGATCACGATAAATCGATTGGAACCATCAAAAATGATCTATCGATCATTTAAAACCTTCTAGGAACCAAAAAGCCCCCTTTCGTGAGGCTTAAATCCTTGAGTTCAGGCTCAGAACCTCGGAAGTCGGTCTTCCAGACCTTAAATTCGGTCTCACCGACCTTAAAAACCCTAACCTTGACACGTCAAGCTTGAAAAACAAATGTTGCAAAATGTTGCTTGCAACATTTGCAACATCCGGTTGCAACTTCCGGACGTGACCTTGGCCGTCAGTTGTGCGCCCTATACTACTATACCGTATATATATATATATATATATATATATATATATATATATATATATATATATATATATATATATATATATATATATATATATATATATATATATATATATATATATACCTATCTACTCATACTCCAGTTGGCAAATTACCAAATCCAACAGAGTTTTGGAAAAATTTGAAACCAACGCCAAATTAAAGGTCGACATGCCGCGATACACGACGTTTGAAAGTGTTCAAGTCAAAGGAAGTTGGAAAAATGGATGATGGAAGTGTGTTCTAGACTTTACTAGTAGAGTACATGAAAGATTAAGAGCATAACGGTCAAGTCTGGATTGTCAGAGGAGTTGAACAGAGGATGGATGAGAATGTGTGGAAAGACGGGTATACATAATACAATTTGACCAAAAATTTTGGTTGAACGAACAATCTTATGCCTAAAAAATAACTTGCACATGTGTTGTTATTAATAATTTATTAACTACCATTCTTTGACATTCTTCTATGAGTGTACTATTCATCTACCTTTGGAAATGAATGCTACTTGTGTTCCCATAAAGTAATGTGTTTCCTTTTCCATGAAATATAATAATAATGTAGTGCATTTTAATGTCTGGACAAAGTCTGCAACAATCAGATGATTCTAAATGCAATACCCAGATGATGGCTGGTGAGGTTAGAGACTTAAGGCAGTCAGGTCAGGCCCCAGCTAATCTCTGTCTAAGTTATTGCCAAAACATGAATGTTGGAGACGAGTGATGATGAAAATCTTCGTTAATTTTTAGGGGTAAAATTAGTGAACATCAAACTGGCTCTTTACAATGTAAATGGAACATTATTCCATAGTATAAACTAACTGCTGTTTATTCAATGGCTACTTAGCGACTTTTTCCTTCCATACCACGAAGACTGTTGAAATTGCATAGTCCACTTGAGTTAATTTCTGAGTGTGTTTTAAATGAATGGCAAGGATAATGCAATGATTGATATAGAGTTGGCGTATAAAACATTCTTCTGACGAGAAGCATTTTTAAAGTCATAATCTCATAAATATTTAAATATTCTAGTTCCTCAAATTGTCAACTAATACATTAACCCTCGCGTTTCCGACTTGGGTACTTTAGTTCCCAACCCCATATATGTATTCAAATTTTTCAAACTTTTTTTTAATAATTTTTTTTGTCCTTCCAGGTATTCCTCCAATAAGGGTTGAACTTGAGAATGATGCACTACCCCAAAAAAAATAACAAAACGAAACTTAGAAAAATTGAATCGAAAATTGATTGGGAACGATAGTACCCAAGCCGGAGATGCGCGCTACCAAACGAAATTTTTTAAATTAATATAAAAGTCTAATAATAGAAGTTGAAAACATGTGTTTTCCTACAGTAATGCATAATTACTGTACGAAAACATTTTAATTTTTTTTTTTTTTTTTTTTTTAAATTTTGAAAATTTTTGAATTTTTTGGAAATTTAATTTTTTTTATTGTCTTTTTCAGGAAAATTTTGTGAAAAAAATTGAAATTTTATAAACATTTAAAAACCTAAGTAAAAACATTGATTTATTTGTGATAAACTGTGAAAATTGCAAACATTTTACCTTTTCAATAATAAAATTTAATTAAAATAAAACCAAAAAATGTCACCTAAGAAGGTAACATTTATATTTTGATATCACCTACAAAATAAATATTTTTCCATTTTTATCATGTGTTTTATAATTCATATTTATTGCCAACATATATTTCATTATAACATACAAAAAAGTTTTTTCATTTCTATCATATATTTTATAATTTATATTTATTGCCAACAGCGTACTGGTGAGGAAAATGAAGAAAATAGAGGTTCTTCAAAGAAACAACGCCTTCATCAAGAGACAACACCATGGAAGAGCCCACGGAGGCCAAGGATTCCTTCCTCAATGTTTTATGTAAGTATTGTACTGAAAGTTTATCAAACGTTGTTATTCATTGCATTGCATTGGAACTTACAAGTGTTTTGTTTTTAGCCTTCAAGACCTGGCCCATCAGCATCGTCTGCTAGCACTTCGAAGACCGTCACATCAAGCTCCTCTTCAAGGCCGCAACGTAGCAAAATTTTGAATCGGCACGATTATGTAAGTATTTCATGTAATCTGATTAAAAACTTTTATAATGCGATCACTTCTATACAGAGGTATTTATGAAACCTTTCTTTTTCAGATTTCACCAAGTAAACCAAGCTCTTCAGCTGGACCCTCTACAGCTGAACCCTCTACAGCTGAACCCTCTACAGCTATTCAGCGAAGAAGAGTTATTGACTTAGAAAGTCAGGTTGAAATGATGAATATAAGTGACTCCGACGATGATTACGTTGAGGAGTCATCTGATTCTGAAACTGACAATGATAGCGAGGTGGACCAAGCTATCCACTTTCCTCTTGAACCAGACCTGGGTAGGGAAGAAGAAGAAGCTGACAGGCCTGATGCCGAGCAGCCTGCTGACGATGCTGACGATGTTGACGATGCTGAAGAAGAGCAATACTACAAAGCTAGGTCTGGCTATGTGTGGACCAATAAGGAGCCGGCACCTGCTAGAACCAGGGCCAGAAACATTTTCAATCAAACTGCGCAACTAAAGAACCTAGCAGCACGGGCGGAAACTCCCCTGCAATGTTTTGAGGCGTACATGCAGGCCGACATAATTGACACCATTGTTAAATACACCAACAAATATGCCTGCGCCTATATTGCTGAGAGGATTGATTTAAAGGATAAAGAACAGTACCGAGACACCAATGTAGTGGAGTTGCGTGCGTTCCTGGGTATTCTTATACTCATGGGCGTAAATAAAGACACAAAAGAGGACCTGGACACACTATGGGATGTAAATATGGGAAGAGGACTATACAGAGCTGCAATGGCAAAGAGGCGCTTCAGAGCTTTGTTGACATTGATAAGGTTTGACGATCGTCAGGCACGAAGAGCAGAAGAGGCAGCAGGGAATGAAAATCCTGATAAGCTGGGACCTCTTAGAGAGATTTTTACCAAATTCAATGATGTGCTCGGGAAGAGTTATACCCCTGGAGAGAATTTATGTATCGACGAGATGCTCTGTTTATTCAGAGGAAATGCTCCCTTTCGGGTATATATCAAAAGTAAGCCAGGAAAATATGGATTACTATTACGGATATTATCCGATGGGAATAATAAGTTGATCCTTCAGACAGCACCATATTGTGGTCCCATCGGTGATGTACGCTCCACGCCTCCAGCAGACATTGTGATGCAGTTCGCTGAACCCTATTTCAAATCAAATAGGAACATTACAACTGATCGATATTATACATCTGTCGATCTTGCGACAAAGTTGTATGAAAAGGATCTGACGTTAGTCGGAACGATCAACACCAATAGGGTCCATTTACCACCAGTAATAAAGGACATCACAGGTCGAGAGCAATACTCGACCATGTTCATCACTTCTAAGAAGGCACCAGCAGGAGTAACTGCACCCATAATATTATGTTCATATGCCAAAAAACTAAAACCAGCGAAAAATGTACTACTCCTATCAACCACACATACGCGCTTCAAGGTACATGAAACATATAAAGGTAAAGAAAATGAAAAGAAAATTCCAGAGATTATAGAATTTTATAATGCTACAATGGGTGCGGTTGATACTGCTGACCAGATGGTCCGCAAATATTCCACCAGAAGGGGAACAAGACGATGGCCCTTATCATGGTTTTTTTCTATTCTAGACATCTGCACTTTAAATTCATACATCATATATGGCATGAAGGATGCGGCGACTATGAATGCTATCAAAAAGAGAAAAAAAAGTATTAGGGTAAAATATATGCGTTCACTAGCAATTGACCTTATCAAGCCAAATTCCTTAGAACGGCTAAACCTTAGAACTATCAACATCAAAATAAGAACTAACATCATCGATTGTTTCGGATTACAACCAGACGAACAACGTCAACAGGAAAATGTTGAATTAGCAAAGGAAAGATGCAGGATTTGCTATAGAGAAGCCAAAGGAACGTTTGAAAAGCAAAATGTCACCAAATCAAAGTCGCACTGCAATGAATGTAAAATGCCCTGCTGCCCAAGCCATCGCAGGCAGCATTTAGTATGTTTAGATTGCAAGCCTCTCTAAGCCTAATTTTTTTCTCTTTTTTTTTCATATATATATATATATATATATATATATATATATATATATATATATATATATATATATATATATATATATATATATATATATATATATATATATATATATATATATATATATATATAACTATATATATATATTTTGAAGAAGCTCAACGGAAATTAAAGAAATTATTTTTTAATATATTTTTCATATATATATATATATATATATATATATATATATAATAATAATAATAATAATATATATATATATATATATATATAACATATATATATATATATAATAATAACAATATATATATATATATATATATATATATATATATATATATATATATATAATATATATATATATATATATATATATATATATATATATATATATATATTTTGGTAAAGAATTTCAAAGAAATTTAAA
>JABUQX010140911.1:0-10621 GCA_015478945.1 Trachelipus rathkii
TGCTTGTGTAGCAGCAGTTATATATATATATATATATATATATATATATATATATATATATATAGTATTATATATATATATATATATATATATATATATATATACATAGTTGTTGTTGTTAGCATATATTGGCTAAGGTTGCTAAGGTTGCTACATATAAGGTTCACAAAAATCACTGTAAAAAAATTGCAACTTCATTTTAAAATTATACAGCAAAATTAATTGATAATTACACCATATATCACCAACACTTACCACGAATAGTTATTTAATGGTTAATTTTATAAACACTGCTTTGTTTCGCACAGGGAAATCAGCTTCTTATATACAAACATAGCGGTGATATCATTCTACATCAAAAAGTGCTTCAATTACCAGAAACGATGATATATCATGATGTAATAAGATGATGCAATCCATCAAGATTGTTTTATACTACATAAATGATCTTAAAAAATACTCTAAAAATGTGATAATATCAATGGCAATGATATTTCTCTAATTGTAATGAATATGTTTCATAAAAAATAATAAAACTAGCAAAATTTCTACTTTTTTAAGAAAAAAAGGTCATAGGAAAAAAATTGACCTGATTCGTAAAACCCAATAACAGATTCGAATTCAGCGCATTAAAATACATAAGAATTACTTGAAAAAACCTTGACAGCAAAAATGTCGCAGACCAGTGTAATGCTTGAAACAGGTTATTTCTAAGAAATCTTATTTTTAGGATAAAATCGTAAACAGCAACTAGAATTTTCCACATTTTTTTTATTTAATATTATTATCAGACGTTTCGGATAAAGGTCTATCCATCATCAGTGCATTGAATAAACATTACACATGCACAATAAATCATATAAAACATTCGTGATAAATTAACCAAAGTTTTTCCACCTCCATATCGAACAAATGTGCTAAAACATTAAAATCACAAAGCTGAGAATGAATACTGATTGGTTGGTTATTATTTAATGAACGGGACTCTATAATGGAAAAATTATATGACTACTAGAACTTGAAACAAATTTTATTAATAATAATAACAATTCTAACAACAATAGTAACAATATTATAAAAATAAATTAAAATTAAAATTAACAATATGAAAATAAATCTAATAAAACCAAAAACAAATATAAAGCAAAAATAAAAGTAAAAACTAAAAATAAACACATACATAAATATACACAAATACATACACACATATGCATATAAATACATACCAAACACATACATACACACATGCACATAAAACATAAACACACATACATAGTAATATATATATATACTATATGTGCGGTAAGATATATATATATATTATTAAGTTATTATTATGTTATTTATATATTATTAAGTTGTTATTGTTATGCTATATATATTATATTATATTATATATATATATTATTATACATATACAGTTGTTATACATATTATATATATACATACATATATAACATTATTATTGTTGTTGGAGCTGGTTATCTATAAGACATATTGTACATATTACATATTACATATTATTATTAGCAGCTATTAGTTATTATTATTATATTATTATTAGTTATTATTATTATTGTTAATGTATATGCATATTTTAAGATATATATTTATTATTTTTATTAATATTAATAATAATTAGAAAAATATAAAAAATTCTTTTATTTTTTACAAATATTACATATACATATATATATATATATATATATATTCATTACATATACAAATACATACATATACACACATATTCATATATACATACACATGCATATACAAACTAAAAATCATTTAGGAAAATAAGAGATTTTATCAGGCTCATGATGAACTATACAGATAAAGACAGATTTATTGCAAACATTCTAAATCATTAGGTAGAAAATAAAGAAAATGTTATAAAACCAAACTTAAAAAAAATAAAAATGCGTTTTTTTTAATGAAAGAAAAACACGATACAAAAAAAATCGATTTTGGTTTGCAAGTCTTTTACTACTCTACAAAATTATCACACCGCGTCTGAAATCCTTCGAGAAGGTCATAAATTTTGAAGCAGATGGTCTTGAGACAATATTTTACGTTAGGAGCTTGTGCACAGATATGCCTACATACGTTTTCGTTCTAAGTTCCAAATTACACGATATCCATAGAAAGGTATGAATTGAGAATCCAGTGAACTCGAATTGTAATTGGTTGTAGTAGTTTACATTAATGTCCAACAGTCGCGGAGCAGCAGTTATATCGTATACGGTAGTCAAGACATAATGAAAAGAGCTACCCGTCATTTATCACATGATGAATGCGTGCAGATAGTAGCATTGGCAGCAGAAGGCAACAGCCACGTGACCTCGGATAGATTCAACGTTGCCCACTACTCAAGCACGGCAATACGAGAAGACCAACGAAAGCCGTAGACGACCGGGGCAAGGCAGAAATCGTTCGACAACCCCCCGTGAAGACCTATTTATACGGCTATGCCGCAGTGAGGAAGCATTTCACAACAGTAAGAAACCTCCAGAAACAGTTGACGCAGGTACATGGAACATGTGTATGTACTGGTAATAGGGATGCCCGATATCTAAAAAAATATCGATAAATCGATATATCGATATTTAAAAAAATATCATATCGCCTTCGATATTATCACCAGAAAAATATCGATATTCGATATATCGATATTTCGATATATTATTTTCTGTTTATAATTTGATATATTATATAATCCAAAATATATATATATTTATATAATACTATATATATATATATATATATATATATATATATGGTACATATATATATATACTATATACATATTATTATTACATATATATATATATTGTTAAGCAGCATATCTCTTTAGAGACTAGATTGTTAGGAGATGGCGAGTATATATATATATATATATATGCTATATATATATATGAGCATATATATATATATGAGCAAAGAGCGAAGAGCAGCAGGGCGTATATATATATATATATTTATATATATATATGGTCAGCCTCCCGAAAGCAAAACACATATAATATTTAAACTATACTAACTACGTTAAATAATTTTATTAATCAGAAGATATTTTTATCCATGAAATTAATAGAAGAAAATAACGCTTTGAAAATTTTAATTTGTTAAAATGTTTGGAAAATTTGTCCTGTATAGTAGATCCTATTTTTTGAGTACTTGAATCGAAGGTAGATTTAGTGTTGAAGCGGGAACGTCGCTGCCAAATGTCGATTTTACTTTTAACTAAAAGATATCCCTAAAGGTAAGTTCCAGCCAAAAGATGGATAGGCTAATGGGGACGACGCAAAATTTTTACTTCTCTGTCCCCTCCGTCGGCTCGAACCCCAAAGAAATAAAAACTTTACATTTTCTCCAGAGCACAACAAAAACAATATTTGATGGCTTGTTCTCGTACTACTGCAGAAATGAAGGTTGATGAGAGCGTACTCTGCCAGACTTAAGATTACACTAATATTTAAGGTGTTAATATATCACAGAATAAATTTTTTAGTTTCATCTGATGAAATTGCTTGCCGAAACTAAAATGTGATATTATCCTGTTCCTAAGCACTCCATTTGTGGCGGTGTCTTTTTAGTTACAAGCACGATGGCCTTCTGAGAGCATTTTTTTAAATATATATGAGTTATTATATATATATACATATATATTATTGTTGTTGTTGGTTATTACTACAGCATATATATATATAAAAAACATAGATAAGTTATATATATAGTTATAGATATATGCTTTATATTATATATATATTATATATAGCTATATATATATATAGCTATATACATATATATATTTATATCCTCCGTGATTGCTATACTTTTAATAAGTAAAGCCAAAAAACAAACTGATGAGCCACACTAAATTGAATACATTTTTGGAAACTGAGGGGCACATTTCAGTCATGAAAAGTACAAAATAAATTAAAATCAACATAAAATAAAAATAAATAAACAAAGCCTCTAGTACAGTGTGATGTTTTGGTTTTACAACGCAAGAAACATGTTTGTTTAACAGATTTATTTTAGACTTCCAAACAATTTATAGTTGTTAAAGGCTTTACAGCATACATTAGTTTGATTAACCCTAATCGAGTATAGATACATATATGATATAGATATATATATATATATATATATATATTGTTGTTGTTATATATATATATATATATATATATACATATAGTATATATATTATACAGTATAAGATATATATATATACGCTATTATTTACATACATATATATATACATGGTATATATATATTTTTTATATATACTATAATAATATGTGTAGTTAAGCCTCAATCACTAGGGTGTCTGGAGAGTGAGATAAGATTTTATTTCTTTCATTTCCTTAACAAATTTGAAAAGAACATCGGCTTTCGATATTAAGAAAATATCGAAATATCGATATATTCGCCTAAGAAAATATCGCCCAAAATATCGATATATCGAAAGTCAAAAATATCGATATTTTAATATATCTGATATTTTTTTGGCCATCCCTAACTCGGTAGGGTTCGCAGACAGCTTCGCTAACACGGGTATTGGCTATAAAGGACTGCAAGGGACCACTCCTCACAGCGAGGGTTGCATATACACATTTACATATCCACTGGCCACTCTAGCAGTGAGGACGTGTCCTATTTACGGACGAGTCCAGATTTCAGATTCGACCTCTATAGTGTCGATCGACGTCGAAGAGTGTATCGGCGGCCCAACGAATGATATGCAGCTTGCAACATCCAAGGGGAGGTGCATTACGGTGGTAATTCAGTTATGATATGGGAAGGTATTTCGCTAATCGCCCGTACAGACCTCCACATCCTTCGTGAAGAGCTCCTGAACACTACTCGATAGATTACGAACATCTATAGTGAATATGTATTGAAGTACAAGCTAAAAATTCCGTTTTCCTTAAAAACAAATGAATAACAAAAAAACTTTATCGTGTACTATAATAATATTTTATTAGACAATATGGTCTACATTTTAACTATTTTTGAATAAAATAACATGTATTATGTTAAAAATAGTTTTAAAACGCGTTATAAAATAACATTTGCCATAATAGACATGTATCCTATATGAAGACAAGGGAAATAATGTAACCCCATTTCCTTAATTTACTTTGGCGCTAAAAAGAACAAAGTTTGGCGGGTGATTGTAAAAGCCCGCGAACGATTTAACCAAACTATTCTATATATTGATATAATTTTAAAGATATAGTGTTATATGTACGATATTATAAAATTGTTTAATAAATAAAATATGTCTTTATATTTTCGATTTTGATGTATTGTAATAAAAAATTAATAAAAATATGTATAACAAAATGTTTAGATGTAAAATGTAATTTATTTTCTATGTTAATTCTATGCTATATTATAAAAGATATTTTGTAATAACATGAATTGAAAACTAATATAAAAGTTTCTATCCCAAGAGAATAAAGTCTTGTAAACTTACTGTTGAGTTTATCTTATCCTTTCCCATAAAGAGATAACTTTAAAGGGTTTGGATAGGCATAACAGGTTGAGTATCCAATTCTTATTCTGGTCGACGAGAAAGTCAAGAAGAAGTAGAAGTCCTTCCCTGGCCTACCAAGAGCCAGCTCTCCCGCTCTGGCCTACCAAGAGGCAGCGCTCCCGTTCTGACCTACCTCCTGGCTATAAAGAGGCCGATCTTGCTCTCGCCTACCAAGAGGCCTAGCTCCCGGCTCGATAACAAACCGAAGAGTAGTTTTGCTACTCGACCATAGAGATAAGTTTGCGAGTAGTTTTGCCACTCGTCCGCAGAGATAAGTTTGAGAATAGTCTTGCAACTTTTCACGAGCGATAAGTAGAAGAATAATTTTGCTATTAATCTCCGGGTTAAGTTTGTCAGTAGTGGCTACCAGTCGTAACGTAGCGAAAGAGAGGACCCAGAAGAACACCCAGTCTCATGTTAAAGTCTTCAATACTCTACAAACTCAAGACCTACCAAACCTATAAACTGAAGACTACATCACCACCTATACATCCTTCAACCATATGTCATACCTAATGCTCCCTACATAGGTAAGGGATTCATCCTTATGGATGATAATGCTCGACCTCACGCGATCAGGTGTGTACACCAATACCTACGGAGGTTCAAATCGACACGTTCTTTTGGCAAGTGTACATTCCAGTCCTCAATCACATCTAGCATGTGTGGGACGTGTTGGAATAAGGATTTAGACAGCTCGCCCACCCCAATGACCCTGAATGACTTTCGGCTGGCACTGGTCGACCTATGGGACGCGATCCCTCAGGATGACATATGAAACCTGATATCCAACATGGAACTATGGTGTCAGGCCGCCATTACGTCGAGAGGGGTTCATACACTCTACTGAGGCACTATCAAAACATCTTATGGACAACTCTGTACCTACAGGTCCATGCCCATTTTGCGCCATACATCTATGCCCCATGCATAATTTTTGTAGGGTTGTTCTCACAATCATTTGTGCCCATTTGTGTGTATATTGTATCTATTGACATGTATGAACCATATAAAACAGATCGCGGTCTATTTTCTATACATTTTCAAACCTTTATGTACCTTTTTCTTAGTGGTGCGATAATTTTGCGGAGTAGTGTATATAGGCTACTTAATTTTGATATTTAAATAACCTTAAATTTTGTAGAAGGTATGTTGTTGCTTAGTACAGTACAGTCTTCTGTGTGCAATCGAACCGTATGCCAGAATTTTGAAATGTTAAAAGGATCGAGGCGTAAAGCAGTACAAAGATTGCTCTTCATTGACACCCTTTGAAAATGTAATGAAGTACAAAGGGATCATCTTGCCCGGAGAAGGCTCTTTCAAGTCCTCTAGTGAAAGTCGTTTGTTTAAGAAGCACTTATATAGGGTGCACCATAAGACTCCCCAATAATGGTGGGTCCTCATGTTGCTAGTACCTGCAAACACATGAGAATTAGCTATAGGACTATGTGTCTATCTTTTGGTTGTCAGAGAGTCCCTTTCAGCTTGGAAGCACTGTTTATCTTGCGCTGCAATAGGAGATATTTAAAAAATAAATAAAATAGAACATTTACACACTTTCAAGAGCAGGGCATCGCGACATGTCAGCTTTTAACTACAAAACGTGTTCTAATTTCTCCTCTTTTTTTGGTGGCGCGTGAATCCTAGATTTTTTCACCGGAGGTTATATATATATATATATATATATATATATATATATATATATATATATATATATATATATATATATATATATATATATATATATATATATATATATATATATATATATATATATATATATATATATATATATATATATGGTCAGCGTCTGGATTAGCCGTCATATATATAAAAACTAGTAATGCTACAGTAAAACGGAATACATTGGAATGCTGGTTCAATGCTGGTCCAGAAAATGTAAAAAAAAAAAAAAAAAAAAAAAAAAAAAAAATTATGTCTCAAAACCTACAATAGCTACAGCGAGGAATACATTTTTGGGATCCTCGTAAAATTTTGGATAGGAAAACGTAAAAAAAATAAAAAAATATAAAAATTATTGTTAATTATAGTAATATGATTAGAAGGCCTATTTAGAGACCTTTATTGGTTTCTCGAAATAAAGACTTTCTATTAATTTTTTTTTTATAAAATACCTTAAAGGCCAAGATGTACAGAGTCAGGGTCTCTCGGCCTCAGGGGGGGACGACGGGGGGGACTTCCCCCCTGGGAGAGGTCTCCCGGAACCCCCGCTCTTTGTTGGGTGTCGCGGGGTTTCCTCCCGCCCCTCTGGTGTGGAAAACATCCTATGTTCCCAGTGGCTCAAACCCTATTGTGCCCGTATAAAGCAAAAATTTTTCTATTTTTTACATTTTCCTATGTGAAATTTACGAGGATTCCAAAAATGTATTTCTTTGCTATATTTTACCCCGCCTGACTATATATATATATATACTCTATATATATATATATATATATATATAACTATATATATATATATATATATATGCTATATATATATATATTTCTTTTACATTTTCTGGACCAACATTGGACTAGCATTCCACCAATGTTATTTTCTGTAGCATTAATAGTTTTAAGATACTGACGGCTAATCCAGACGCTGGCCTATATATATAACATATATGCCTATATATATATATATATATATATATATATATATATATATATATATATATATATATATATATATATATATATATATATATATATATATATATAATATATATATATATATATATATATATATATATATATATATATATATATATATATATACAGTATTTACGCGAGCGCATGCACGCCCGTGTGTGTGCGTATGTGTATTAGGTGTGTGCGAGTGGCCATGTGCACTCAGAAGCATGGAACAGGATTCTCTTCCACGAAGAAAATTTCAGTCTGAAAATAAGCAAACTTCCTCAAATTCTCTTTATATTTCGTTTCAAAATTTTGCATTTTTAAAAGCTTAATCCTAAGTCCACAAAAATCATTTGAAGAACTATAAAGTAGTTGAAGCATTCATATGTACAGTATCTTATAGCTGGAAAATTTTATGTTCCGTAATATATATATATATATATATATATATATATATATATATGTATATAATGACTATATACATATATATATATATACTTGTTAAAAATTTGTTAACAATCACATTTAGATTTATATATATATATATATATATATATATTATAGAGGGAGGAAAGTAATACCCCCGAACCTATGAGATTACCTCACATTGGCCATATGGGGTGTAGGGTACATCCCATGACACTTCAGTGCTCAATATTCGCCCTCTTGCGCTCAATACTCGCCCTCTTGCTCAATATTCGCCCTCTTGCGCTCATCATACCCACCTTCTTCTTACACCAGAGTAGAACCTCCGTTATCACTCACATAACCATTAAACAAAATTACAGACAACATTTTTTATTCTTATGTACCTGTGTGTGTGGGAGAAAGAGTTGCCACAGCTTACGTTTTGCGTGTTTTAGAAGGAGACTAAAATTACAGTGGTAGTTGAGTTAGCGACCGCTACCACTTATCTTTTCGCTAGAAATGCTTATGAAGGCCACGGACCGGTTTATGAACGCCTTAAGTGACCTTATATTTTTCGGCGAAATTGCTTGAATCGTTTGAGCACACGGAATGTTTGTTAAGGGAATAAATGGCGAGTATTAGAATAACAGTGATTAAAGCCGATTTCGTTTTTGCATTTGTGCTAAAAAAAAAAATGCTTAAGTTTTCGTTCGTTTTTGTCAAACTTAGCGCAAAATCGTAAAAAAATGCTCACCAAACGTAGGGAATTTCCTTAATTCTGTAAGGTTGCTATTTTATACGGAATTTTATTCTATATTACAAAGAATTAAGGAAATTCTTTACGTTTGGTGAGCATTTTTTTACGATTTTGCGCTAAGTTTGACAAAAACGAAAGAAAACTTAAGCATTTTTTTAGCACAAATGCAAAAACCAAAACGACTTAAATTTAAGTTTGAGAAGATCAAGGTATGTGGGACTTTCTAGGGTTAAGATTGACTGAATTGGGAAACTTGAATGGTTGGATGTTGGATGGACGAACGAAATGGATGACATAACAGTTCGTTAGGGGGGTTGCGGGAGAAAACGACATCGGTGGGAAGGTGATTGATTTCTGCGAGGAGAGGGAGGCATGTGTGTGTAAATTCTTTGAGCACAAAAATGTCCATAAATATACGCAAGTTGGTGTTGGCAAAGATGGTATCTAAGTTAAAAGTATGATTGATTTTGTATTGGTGAATAAGGAGATTTTGAAGAATATGTTGGATGTTAAATCAGTAAGGGAGTTGAGGGTATGAATATCAGATCATTTTGATGTTTAATGTAAAATTAAGTTAGTAGGGTATGAATAGACAAAATAAAAAAAAGGAAGGAAGTGGGGAGATTTAAGAGTGAAGTTAATGGAATATGGTTATAAGGAAAAGTTAGTGCAACTTATATATATATATATATATATATATATATATATATATATATATATATATATATATATATATATATATATATATATATATATATATATATATATATATATATATATATATATATATAAATATATAAATATATATATATATATATATATATATATATATATATATATATATATATATATATATATATATAATATGTAGCCATATATATATATGTATATGTATATAAAATAATATGTATGTATATAAATATATGTAACAACTTAATAATATATATATAACATATCTTTATATATATATATATATTTTTATATAATAATATAATAATAATAATAAATATATATATAATATATATAATAATATATATGTAATAATATATATATATAATAATAATATATATATATATATATATATATATATATATATATAATAATATATAATAATATAATATATATATAATAATAATATATATATATATATATATATATATGTATAATAATAATAATATATATATAACTGGCAATAATATATATATATATATACTATATATATATATGTGAGGGCGTAAAATTTTTTTGGGCCCATGGGCGCTAGAGTAGTTAAA
>JABUQX010140912.1:10000-12500 GCA_015478945.1 Trachelipus rathkii
TATATATATATATATATATATATATATATATACAGTGAAGTATGTATTTTTATATATATATATGTTATATATATATATATATATATATATATATATATATATATATATATATATATATATATATATATATATATATATATATGATAGATAAAATGGTACCTATATAAATTTTATTTAGCATAATTGAATGTAAAATTAAGGTCTAACTTGAATTATGACTCGACCCAATAACCACTCACTTGCGAGGTGAAAAAAAAAAAGTTTATATCGATATAATCCACACTTATTAATTTAAAAAAAAAATTCTGAGTCTTAATTTGTTTTTCAAGTATATTATGCACGTTTCTTTAAAAAAAATTTTTTTTTTAATTTTCTTTCTTTTTTTTTAATTTTTTTTACTATTTTTTTACTATTTTTTTCAGTATTCTTGAGTTGTGCAAAGAAAACAAGGAAGGAATAACTGACAAGATAATCCAAAACACTATTAAAAACATCGAGTTAGGAGAAATTGGTAAAATTGTTAATAAATTATTAATAGAGGTAATTATATATATATATATATATATATATATAGTATATATATATATCTAAGGGTCATTATATATATATATATATACATATTATATATATATTAACACATATATATATAGTATATATATATATATATATATATATATATATATATATATATATAGCATAAAGTATATTATATATATAAGTTAAAAGGTTGTTGGTTATTATTTTATTGGTTTTATATATTATTATTGCAAATCTACCGATAACTACGCTTTATATAATTTATATATATATATATATATATATATATATATATATATATATATATATATATATATATATATATATATATATATATATATATATATATATATATAGTAGAGTCTCCGACTTTTCTCTTGGTCAATCCGTTTCATCTTTGACTCTACTCTGGTTTCTTTAACCCTCGAATTATTATTAAATCACCTCTCTCTCTCTCTCTCTCTCTCTCTCTCTCTCTCTCTCTCTCTCCTCTCTCTTTCTCTCCTTCAACATTGTTATTACAATATACTCTTCTGAGTTTCCCGTGGAATAGCTCCTTGAGCAGAGTTTCTATGATGAATCCCCTGTCCTTCCACATATCTCTCTCTCTCTCTCTCCTCTCTCTCTCTCTCTCTCTCTCTCTTCTCTCTCTCTCTCACCTCACTTCAACATTAAGTTATTGCTAATATACTCTTTCTTGAACTTCTCACTGTGAATAGCTCCTCTTTGAGCAGAGTTTTCTAGATGAACCTGTCCTTTCACATTTTCTGCTCCTCTTTCTCTTCTCCTCTCTCTCTCTCTCTCTCTCTCTCTCTCTCTCTCTCTACTTCAAATATCGTTACACACATTATATCACTTTTCAGAACTTCTCACTGTGGAATAGTTCTTCTTGAGCAGAGCTTCTGTGATGAACCCTGTTCCTTCGGCTATTGTCTCTCTCTCTCTCTCTCCTCTCTCTCTCTCTCACTCACTCAATTTCAACATTGCTATTACAATATACCTTTCTCAACTTCACTGGAATAGTTCTTTCTTTGAGCAGAGAGCTTCTGTGATGAACCCGTCCTTCCACATTGTCTCTCTCTCTCTCTCTCTCTCTCTCTCTCTCTCTCTCTCTCTCTCTCTCTCTCTCTCTCTCTCTCTCACTCACTCACTTCAACATTGCTATTACAATATACTCTTCTGAACTTCACTGTGGAATAGCTCCTTCTTTGAGCAGAGCTTCTGTGATGAACCCGTCCTTCCACATTGTCTCTCTCTCTCTCTCTCTCTCTCTCTCTCTCTCTCTCTCTCTCTCTCTCACTTCAACATTGCTATTACAATATACTCTTCTGAACTTCACTGTGGAATAGCTCCTTCTTTGAGCAGAGCTTCTGTGATGAACCCGTCCTTCCACATTGTCTCTCTCTCTCTCTCTCTCTCTCTCTCTCTCTCTCTCTCTCTCTCTCCTCTCTTTCTCACTCTCTCACTTCAACATTGCATACAATATACTCTTTCTGAATCACTGTGGAACAGCTCCCTTCTTTGTGCAGAGCTTCTGTGATGCACCCGTCCTTCCACATTGTCTCTCTCTCTCTCTCTCTCTCTCTCTCTCTCTCTCTCTCTCTCTCTCTCTCTCTCTCTCTCTCTCTCTCTCTCTCTCTCTCTCTCTCTCTCGACTTAACCGGGATGCTCATTCTATCAGAAACTCCACTGGTAAAGTTTGGAACACATTATTTTCTATTTCGGTGATTTATTAATACATACTTTTAATCACATTGTAATTTGGACATGTCGGAATTTGGTTTGGGTCTGTTTATTTAGTTATTTATTCTGTCTGATTTGATGGAGAAATTTTACAATTTACTACCAGAGGTTGAGTATATATATATATATATATATATATATATATATATCTTTCGTGTGTTTGTAACATATATATATATATATATATATATATTATTGTTACTATATATATATATATATA
>JABUQX010140912.1:20000-25000 GCA_015478945.1 Trachelipus rathkii
ATTATTATTATTATTATTATTATTATTATTATTATTATTATTATTATTATTATTATTATTATTATTATTATTATTATTATTATTATTATTATTATTATTATTGCTGATATAATTATTACTGCATTATTATTATTATTATTATTATTATTATTATTATTATTATTATTATTATTATTATTATTATTATTATTATTATTATTATTTATTTATTTATTTTTTTATATATTTATATATTTATTTAATTTTCAGAGAATCAACGAATGTGGAGATGCTGGACATTACAACGCTTTAAATTGTAAATACATGAACGAATTCGAATTTTAATCATTATTTTGTATTTTAATTTTATTATAGATAATTAAATAAATTAATTAATCTTTCCAGATATTAATTAATTTAATTGCAATTCGGTATATTAATTTTGTTTATTTGTATATTGGTATCGTAATAGAAATTTAATAATTATAATAACAATAAAAAATAATAATAAATATTCATTTTTTTTTGTGCCTAAACGTCTTTGAGGCCACCGTAGCAACAGTTGTGCTGTGAGGTTTAAAAGATAGTTTCTTGTTTATGTTAACACCAAGAATGTTTATGTTGTTCACAGGTGAAACGGGAGAGTCGTCGAAGAAGATAGGAAACTTGGGAGGTGTTTTGAGGGAGAGATATGAAGAAGTTGAGTTTTTAATGAGTTGAATTCCACAAGGTTTAGGTGACCCCACAGTGGAATCCCATCCAGATCAGCAAGAATAGAATCGGAAAGATTAAGTCGAAAAGCAGCTTTAGAAGCGAAAGAGGGAGCAGATTTGAAATGAGTGGAAGAATGGAGAGCTGAATCATCGGCATAAGAGTGAACAGAGTTAGATGAGCAGCTAAGAAGATCGTTAAATAAAGGTATGAAAAAGTTGGAGATAAAACAGAACTTTGTGGAACACCTCAGTTAACAGGAAAGGAAGAAGAGGTCGCTCCATCAACAAGTGCTGATATGGAACGATCTGATAGGAAACTATACAAAAATGAGCAAAGAGAAGAAGGAAGCTTAAAGAGCAATGACGCATGCCATTCCCGGTCAAAGGCTTTGGATATGTCCAACGCTAACACACGTGAATCCCCATAGTTCTAAAGGGAAGAAGACCATAAATCAGTGAGATAGGGAAGAATGTCACCAGTTAGTTTCAAAGATTTTAAACAGAATACAAGTGAGAGCTATATAACGATAGTTAGAAGGATCAGAGTGACTACCCTTCTTCATAATAGGTTGAGCATGTGCGCGCTTCCATCACCGAGGGGAAGTGTTAGAATTAAGACATAGAAATTAGAGCCGAACGACAGGCTCCAGCTCGGAAGCAAACTCTCTCAAAACACGAGGGGGAATGACGTCCTAACCACTAGCCTTCCAAACGTTCATAGATCTCAGAATCTCATAGACAGGCGGAGTCATTGGACATCTGAGAGGAGAAGGAGTAGGAGGAGGGATGCCAGAATCGTCCAGGGTGGAATTAGATGAAAAAAGGAGGCTGAAGAGATTAGCCTTTTCAGAAAGAGTATTAGCTACAGATCCGTCAGAGTGAATAAAAGATGTAAAAGAAGATTTACAGAAGTTATTAGAGATGATTTTGGCAAGGGGCAAGAAATTTTGATCAGTATGAGAACCAAGGAGGTCAGCGCACTTACCTTTGGTGAAAGCACTCTTAGCCTGACGAATAATATCCCTGTAACGATTCCGTGTTGACTGAAAATTAGCAAGAGGAGAAGGAGAGTTTTTCCATTTCCGATAGGCATTG
Source organism: Trachelipus rathkii (assembly GCA_015478945.1). Classification (NCBI taxonomy): domain Eukaryota; kingdom Metazoa; phylum Arthropoda; class Malacostraca; order Isopoda; family Trachelipodidae; genus Trachelipus; species Trachelipus rathkii. The sequence continues at coordinate 21,788 of JABUQX010140912.1, forward strand.
TCTCTATCCTGAAGAGCACGAGAACAGGTACCATCGAACCATGGATTATGAGGAGAAAAAGATTTAGTAGAAGATGGAATGAACCTGCTCATTCTCTCGGAGATTACGTAGGGAGGGTAGGTAGCAAAGAAATGACGTAATGCCTCCCAACTATTCTGATTAAAGTGCCAAAAAGTGCGTTTAGGGCATGGTGGAGCTGCTGGAGAGAAAGTGTTATAATTAAGAGCTACAAAATTGTGGTCAGAGTTACTGATAGGAGGGAAAATGGTGTATTTGTAGCGAGAAGGAGAAGTGGTGAAGCATAGGTCAAGAGTGTTCAAGAGTTGGTTAAGACGATTTGGGATGTATTTAGGTTCATTAAACAATTATTCCAGATCGTTGAGGATACTGAATGTCTTGGCCTCCTTCCCACCAGTATCAGTATGAGAGGAGCCCAACCATTCAGTGTGGTGTACGTTGAAGTCCCCTAAGTAGAGGACTTCGGCATTTGGATGAGAAGAAGTAACAGTCTCGTGAGAAGTAGTAAGATATTTAAAAAGAGTCGGAAAATCTGTTCTATTAGGAGAGCAGTAGCAGAAACACAAGATAATGGTAGTAGTAGGAAGAAAGATCTTAAGCCATAGAATATCGAAGTTAGGAGATTCAAGATTTTCGAGACGTGTTACAGGAGTATTTATGTTAATATAGGCACAGACACCGCCATTAAGTCGGAAATTATAAAATAGATTATAGTTAGAGATGTTTAAGTTATTAGAGAAGGAATCCTTGGCCAGCTGGGTCTCGGACAGAAGTAAAATATTAGGATGAAAGGTAGAAAGATGGTGTTCAACAGATTCGTGATTAATACGAAGGCCACGGACATTAGCAAAATCTATAGAAAACCCGCCCCTACGCCCACTTCCACCCTTCTTACCCCGACAACGTGACCTCATCATTGCAAATCCCTGAAAAAAAGTGCAAACCGTATTTACATTAAATATGTAAATTATGAAAAACTTAGAATGTTAAAATCACACACGCAATCACATACCCGAACAAATATATACGTACACAAAAAAAATTAAAAAAATACTACTAATCTATCTACATAAAAGCTTTAAAAATAAAGTAAAGGCTAAAAATATATATATTAAAATAATAGTTATCCGAACAGGTAAATGTTACGCTAAAATCTAAGTTAAAAAAAAACAAAACAAAAACAAGACCTTGAAATTTATCAGGTCAAAAAGAAGCACAAAAAAAAGAAAAAAAAATGTAACCTAGTACTGGCTAAACTATATATTTTTTGTGCAAATTATTAAACTAAACTACGTAGCACCATCCAAAAAAAAACAACTAAATATGACTATCTAACATAAACTGAAAAGCTCCAAAATTAAAAATCAAAACTTAAAACGAATAACTTATCTTATTAAGGTTGCATCTGATTATTCTTCACATATTAAAACCATAATAGTTAAAAATAATTAAAAGCAGGGAAGCACTTAATGAACAAAACCACTTAATGGGAAAAATAAATAAACAGATACTGGAGTACAACACTCAACCCATTAGAGATCCTATTATCTCAGACCTAAATTACACACACACATACACACACACACACACACACACACACATATATATATATATATATATATATATATATATATATATATATATATATATATATATATATATATATATATATATATATATATATATTTTTTTTATATATATATATATATATATATATATATATATATATATATATATATATCCATATAGGCTCTTGTTGATTTTAAAATCAACTAAATCGAACACAATGAACAGCAACGCCTCATAGTGTTAAAAGATTGAACTTTTTTTCTAATTAGTTAGTTAGTTAGTTATTGAAAATAATGGAAGTGAAATAAATTACTAATATAAGTTTAGTTAAATGGAAAGTGAAATAAATTAATAACATGAGTTTAGTGAGGTTAAATTACTAATTATTATAAGTTGTTAAGTAAGATTTAAATAATATTCAAAAAATAATTAGGATTTGTTTTTTTAACATTTTTAAAGATGTGAAGCTCACTTTTTACAATTAGCGACAAAATTGTGAATTTTTTTGTTTTTACAGTTATACAAGTTCTGAAACAATGGAAAATGAAACAAATTATAATCTTGAATGGCTTCACAATAACATTTTAACAGAAATTGATGCAGTGAAATTTTTCCAAAAATATATTATTACTGTATTCCAAAAACTAAATTATGTAACAATGCTCATGAAATGGAAATTGCATTTCGAGAAAAAATAGCACACGTATGGAAATGTAATGTTTACCCATGTAGGAAAGTTAACAATAGACTATAACAACTATATGCGTGAGGTAATATATATATATATATATATATATATATATATATATATATATATATATATATATATATATATATATATATATATATATATATATATATATATATATATATATATATATATATATATATATATATATATATATATATATATATATATATATATATAGGTAAATGTCTAGAACGTGTGTCGCACTACGAAAACGATACTAATCATTTTGGAAAATATACGAATCATTTTGGAAAAAATTTTTTTTTAAATATAATGAAAAAAAGTAAAAAGAATTGATATATATATTTTTTTCACTTCACACTAAGCGAACAAAAATTAGGCTATGGCAATTTATTTCCTTTTAAATTTGACTTATGTAACTAAAGTTTGTAAAGCATAATTATGAATGTAGGTACCATAACAGAAATAGTTTCAGACGATGATATTTTATTAGCATTTTTACAAGTTAATAACCTTATTTTAAAGTCAGAAAATTTGTGAAATATGTAAGAATAAATGTAGAATATTCAAGATAAAGGAAAAATTCTTCTTCAGTTGTTCGTCAAGAAATTGCAATAAATTCTACACGGTTTCGCCTGCGAATTTTTGGCTACATAACGCAAAACTGTCATACAAAAATGTACTTTTTTTTATTTACATTGTTAATGAATGTACTTTAACTCAAATAAAGAGCATTCTTAATTTAAGTCAACAAACATGTGTAGACTGGTTAAGTTTTTGTCGAGAGATTTTCATTTTAGAATGCATGCAATTTAAAATGAATAATTTTACTTCCCTTTACGCTTTGGTATTACTTTAACTAAAGGAATACCGCAAGGGTATACCGCACTGATGGCAGGAGTCGGGGTCTCGGC
>JABUQX010140912.1:32500-40000 GCA_015478945.1 Trachelipus rathkii
AACCACCCTCTGTTCCTCCATTCTCTCCAGGTGTCCAAACCATCTTAACATTCCCTTCTCCGCTCTTCTCACCAAACCATTCCTCCAATCACATCTCTCTCTTATCACCCTATTCCTAATCCTCTCTCTTTTACTAACCCCACACACCGCTCTCAACCCTTTCATCTCAAACACTTCCAACTTCTTCTTGGACCTAGCATTTAACCCCCATGTTTCACACCCATATAGTACCGCTGGAACACAAATTTTTTCAAACATACTTATCTTAAGATTAAGTGATAAATCCCCCTCTTTCCATAATTCCCTCAGACCACTCAATGCTCTCGTTCCCTCTCCTACTCTGTGATCTATCTCTTCCTTCATCCCTCCTTCCTTACCCAAATCCATCCCTAAATATCTAAAAACCTTTACTTCTTCTAAAACTACACCTCCTACTCTAATCCCTAACCCCATCCCCTCATCTGTTTCCTCCTCCTCAAACACTAACACTTTACTCTTACCTGGATTTATCTTAAGACCCTTTTGCCCACACACTCTCTCAAACTCCTTCACCAAATACTTCAGACCTTCTGAATTCTTCGCCACTAAGGCAGTATCATCCGCAAACAGTATCATGTTCACTTCCCATCTATCACCCCTATCCATCAATTCCACCCCTCTCCCCTCCCTCATCATTCCTCTACATTCTCTCCATAAATAAATTGAAAAGCCACGGTGACATTACACATCCCTACCTTAACCCTCTCTTTACCCCAAACATCTCACTCTCCCCTCCTAATACTCTCACACACATTCTACTATTCCTATAAAAGGCCCTAATACCTTTACCTAATTTACCCCCTATTCCAAATTCTTCCAGCACCCTCCATAATTCCCCCCTCTTCACTCTATCATATGCTTTCTCCAGATCTAAAAAACACCCATACATTTTCCCTTTCTTTTCTATACCTTTCTCCACAAGCATCTTCATTGTGAATACTTGATCCACACACCCCCTTCCCACCCTAAATCCTCCTTGTTCTTCCCCCATACTCTCTTCCGTTAAGTCTCTCACCCTCTCAATTAGTATTCTCCCATACACTTTCCCTACTACACTCAAAAGACAAATGCCTCTATAATTACCACACTCCATCCTATCCCCTTTCCCTTTATAAAGGGGAACCAAACAACCATCCTCCCAATCCTGTGGAACTACTCCCTTCCTCCAACATAAATTATATAACCTATAAAGCCATTCCTCCACCCCTCTGCCTCCCATCTGTAACATTTCCATACTCACACCATCTAGACCTGTGGACTTTCCTTTTTTTCCTTTAGTTAGCGCCCTAATAATTTCTTCCATTTGTATTACCATATCCCCTTCCCTCCCCACCCCCCATCCCCACCTCTTTTAAATCCTCCTCATCTCTCCCACCCATTTCATTCAATAATCCTCTAAAATATTCCCCCCACCTATTCCTCACCCTAACCTCCCCTCCTATCCATTCCCCTTCCCCTCCCTTAACCCTCTCTCCTAACCCCTCCATCTTCTTCCTTTTTTTATTTACTTCTTTCCAGAATAACTTGCTCCCTGTTTCAAAATTTTCTGTCACTTTTCTACACCATTCATTATTTGCATTTCTCTTCGCCCTCTCCACCGCCCTCTTTGCTTCCACTCTAATCTTTCTATATTCCTCCCAACTTTCCCTTCTCCTATTCCCCAACCATTTCACATAGACCTCTTTTTTCTTTTTCACCAACTCTTTCACCTCCTCACTCCACCATTCACTTCCCTTCCTTCTACTTGCTCCCACCTTTTTTACTCCACATATCCTTCTGGCCTCTTCACAAATTGTCTCTTTAAATCTCTTCCACTCCTCTTCCACTTCCCTAATTTCCGTCCCACTCACGTCCCTCCACCTATCTTCCATTCCCCTCCTAAACTCCCTCTTACACATTGTCTCATCTAATTTTTCCACCTTTATGACTTCTATTCTCCTCTTTTTTTCTCTTTCTCTAACCGTTACCTCTCCCCCCACCCTTAACCTAGCAACCACCAAATAGTGATCAGATAACCCCCTACCTGCCCCTCTGAATACATTTACATCTAGTAATCTGCCTCTATCCTTTCTATTTATACACACATAATCCAATATCGCCCTCCCCCCGTTATCTCACTCTTCCATGTATACTTATGATTTTCACTTTTCTTGAACCAAGTATTCCCAACTATCATTCTTCTATCAACACACAACTCTAACAGACTCTCTCCATTATCATTCCTTTCCCCTAGCCCAAATGGGCCTATAATTCTCCCCATCTCCTCTCTTCCCACTCCTGCATTCAAATCTCCTAATAAACAAATTTTATCATTTATCCCGAAACTTTCCCAACATTCATTCAACTCACTCCAAAATCTTTCTCTCTCCTCCTCCCTCGCTCCATTTACTGGTGCATACGCGCATATAAAAACCCACATTTCCCCCCCAAATTTCATTTTAACCCACATTATTCTCGAACTCACCTATTTGCATAATTTTACCTTATCCCACACCTCTTTCCTCATAACTATGCCTACCCCTTCCCTCGCCCTCACTCTCTCGTTCACCCCCGAAATCATACCCTTAAATTTTCCAAAGTCCATCTCCTTCTATCCTTTCAGCTTTGTTTCTGTCAACCCTAGCACATCCAATCCTTTTTCCTCGAACATTAACCCCACTTCTTCCCTTTTCAGATCCTCATTTATCCCTCTCACATTCAAACAACCCACTCTAATCTAATCTCTTTTACCCATCTTATCTCTTTACTCCCCCTTACACTCTACTATCCTGACCCTCTTATTCACCACTCTGCTTTCTACTATTCCCTCACTTGATTTGGCTGCACGCTTGCCGGGATCCCACAACCTGAGGCACTTCCCAATACCTCAAGCTCCAAACCCCGCTCAAACAACCACACCCTAAAAATACCCTAAAACTATATTCTAAAATTAAATCACAATATATCTATAAAACTTAATTTAAAACCTATGTTATCGTTGAAATTTATAATTACTTGAAGTAAACTCGTCCTACTGTTGAAGACACTCCTCTTCTAGAGTTCGATATTACCGATTTATAAGATCCCTGAATAATCTTCCTTCTGTGATAATATCCTTATGTAAACTATTCCTACAGTAGAATCAAAAGGAACCTTGATGTATTCTCCTTCTGTCTTGAAGATACTCTTGTTAGAGTTCCTTTGCTTTAATTTTTTACTTTATTCTTTCTTGAACTTTGGTGATCTTTTCCAAGTAAAGACAAAGTTAGGTACCTCAGAAAATTTATTCTTTCCTGCTAATGGTTTTTTCTCAACACTTGTGCTTAAAATGAAATTAGAATTACTTCATTTACTAAGTTGTACCAGAAATTCTTGAGATCCTTGAAAGGTCTTCTTCAAGTAAAACAAAGCAAGAAACCTCATCAAATTCCAAGAGTCCAAAAAGCACATATACTGGTAATTATGCCACTTCACAATTTATTTATTTACTTATCAATCAATTCACTTATTTATCTTTAAAATAAATTTTAAAATCATAAAATAATTAATTTTCACATTTTGTGAAAAAATTTTCAATTCATTAAAAGCCTGGATCTTTTGAAGAGAGCTTTACTTTTCAAAAATTCTTTTTCTTTCATATATATATATATATATATATATATATATATATATATATATATATATATATATATATATATATATATATATATATATATATATATATATATATATATATATATATATATATATATATATATATATATATATATATATATTTATATATATATATATATATATATATATATATATATATATATATATACATATATATATATATCAGTGGCGAAGCGTCCAGTCATCTATTGATGCGGCGATGACTGACCAGATGAGATAAAAAATAAATCAATTCTTTTTTCAAATTTTTTTATTATTTTCATTTTCATTTATATATATATATATATATATATATATATATATATATATATATATATATATATATATATATATATATATATATATATATATATATATATATATATAGCATATATATATATATATATATATATATATATATATATATATATAAAATGCGGCAGGAATAGCGGATCAATTTCAATGAATTTTCAATATATATATAACATGCCCAGGTAATCTGTAAATTTGTCGGATCAATTGCGAGCACATTATCAGTATTATTATATAATGTTCACATCTCTAAGCCAATCAAATTGCGCCAAAAATGTATAGTTATATAACATGGCTAGCTCATCTATAGATTTGTCGCTGAAGCCCTATTTGAGCGAATTTGTTTCTCATATTAAAGCATAAGTACTTTAAAATTTCGTTCAAACTTCGGACTTCTGAAATATAGTAAATTATTAAAGAAATTATAAATTCATAAATTATTATTAGAATCAGTGAAATACAATAATAAATTTTACTCTTTTTACAAAAATAAGTCAATTAAAGTTCCTTACTTTAGAAATAATATATATTTTATAAAGTACGAAATATAATGAAACAAGCTTAAAATATTGGCAAAAATTCGTTTTCCTTGAAAGAAAAATGTATTTTAATGGGAAACTATTTCTAATATAATGGACCTTACAATTTTATTATTATTATTATTATTATTATTATTATTATTATTATTATTATTATTATTATTATTATTATTATTATTATTATTATTATTATTATTATTATTATTATTATTGAAATTTTAATATGAATTTGATTTTTTGCTGTTTTTTTTTTTATTTTTATTCTTCCTTTCTAATTCTAATTTTAAAAAAAACTACTTCGGCTGCTCTCTCTCTCTCTCTCTCTCTCTCTTCTCTTATATTATTATATATATATATATATATATATATATATATATATATATATATATATATATATATATATATATATATATATATATATATATATATATATATATATATATATATATATATATATATATATATATATATATATATATATATAAAACTTTTGATAAGGTTCCCCACATAAGGCTGATGAAGAAGTTACTTCAATGTGGTATAGGTGGAGTGGTACATTTTTTTTTTTTTAGTTGTCACCACCACTCACGGGCAGAGCCCTATTCAGGGAGGGGGTGTTGCACACCAAAGTTTCATCCGCTAGCGCAAATTACGCAGATGAGAACAGACGCAGGCTTTAAAGTGAGGGAGATTAAATTCAGCAGGAAACACAGAAGATGGAAGAGAATTCCACAGAACAGAGGTGGCAGGAAAGAATGAAGCACCGCAGCGAACTAGCCTGGAGTTACCAAGATCCACACAAAACTCGTGGGCAGACACATCACCCCTTGTGCTACGAGGACGTCGTAAAGGTGGTGGTACACGAGTGGTAAGTTCCCTCGAGCACCTGCCGCTGTGGTACCTATAGAAAAGAGATAAAGCACCAACATGGCGCCGCAAAGATAGAGGGTCAAATGAACTGGAAAGTACAGGACAGTTTATGTCTTTTGGCCTTGACTCGACCCTGTCCAAAAGCCGGGTGAAACCAGAGCCCCTCCAGATATGAGAACTGTACTCCATACAAGGGCGGATGAGACCTTTGTATAGCTGGAGTAACTGAGAAGAGGAAAAAAAGTCTCGCAGTCTAAACAGAACTCCCAGTTTCTTTGAGGCCGCCCTAGCAACCGTTGTGATGTGAGGTTTCCAAGACATTTTTTTGTTTATGTTAAGGCCAAGGATGTTTATATTGTCAACAGGAGAGACGAGAGAACCGTCGAAAGATATAGGAAAGTTAGAAGGTGTTTTAGAGAGGAGATTTGTAGAAGTTGAGTTTTTAAAGAATTGAATTTCACAAGGTTGAGACGACCCTAATCGGAAATTCTATCCAGATCAGCGAGAATAGAATCGGAAAGATTAAGACGAGAGGCAATTCTAGAAGTAAAAGAAGGAGCAGAATTGAAATGAGTTGAAGAGTGAAGGGTCGAGTCATCGGCATAAGAGTGGATAGAGTTAGATGTGCAGATGAGAAGATCATTAATGAAAAGTACGTTCCTAAGAGCGGAAAACCATAAATCGGTTAAACAGGAAAGTATATCGCCAGTAGACCTTGAACGCCGAAAGCCGTACTGGTGATCGGAAAGAAGAGAATGAGATTCCAGATGGTCTAAGAAGTGAGAGTTAAGAAGGGTTTCAAAGATCTTAGATAGAATACAAGTGAGAGCTATAGGGCGATAGTTAGAAGGATCAGAGTGGCTTCCTTTTTTCGGAATAGGTTGGACATGTGCGTGCTTCCAACACTGAGGGAAAGTGCTAGTATTGAGACATAGAGAATATAGTTGAACGAGGGGCAATACCAAAACGTAAGCACATTCCCTCAAAACTCGGGGAGGAATGCCATCCGCCACCCGCCTTCCTAACTTTCATAGATCTCAGGAGCCCATGTACCCGATCAAATGTAATCACAGGTAAAGACATAAGACACCTGAGAGGAGAAGGAGAAGGAGGAGGAATGCCAGAATCGTCCAAGGTTGAGTTAGAGGAAAATAGGAGGCCGAAGAGATTGGCCTTTTCAGTTGAGAGTTAGCAACAGAGCCATCAGATCGAATAAGAGGGGCAAAAGATGATTTATAGAAATTGTTAGAGATGTTTTTGGCAAGAGGCCAGAAAGATTTGTTAGTAGGAGATCCAAGGAAGTTAGCGCACTTTCGTTTGATGAAAGCCCGCTTTGCTCGTCGAAGAGTATCCTTGCAACGATTTCTAGCTGAATGAAAATTAGCAAGAGTGATAGGAGAACGAGAATTTTTCCACTCCCGATACGCGCTGTCTCTAGCCTGAATGGCCAGAGAACAAGCACGATCGAACCATGGATTATGAGGAGAGAAAGATTTAGTCGAAGAAGGAATGAACCTGCTCATCCCGTCAACGATTACAGCTCCCACCTTAGTGGCAGAAGCCGAAGCGTCATCAGAGTCAAAGCAGTCATTCCAATTATAGTTAGCGTAGAATCGACGCAAGGCCCCCCAATCAGCCCGATCAAAGTGCCAGAAAAAACGCATAGGGCAGGATGGAGCTGTTGGAGAGAAAGTATTGAAATTAAGAGATATAAGGTTGTGGTCAGATTTACCAATAGGAGCGAAATGGTGTATTTATAGAGAGAAGGACTAGTGGTGAAACATAGGTCAAGTGTGTTCAAGAATTGGTTGGATTAAAGAGTAGTTGTGGAATAGAAAACAGTGTGTACAACTAAATGGCAATAAGTCATCATGGGAAATAGTGAAGAGTGGTGTCCCACAGGGTTCAGAGCTGGGGTTACTATTGTTCCTCATATATATAAGTGATTTAGACCATGGACTTAAATGCAAGGTTTCTAAGTTTGCAGATGATACCAAAGTGGCCACCTCAGTTAGGAAAAGTGAAGGATGTATAAAGATTCAAAATGATCTTGATAAACTTCTTGGGTGGGCAGATAAGTGGCAAATGAATTTTTATAGTAAAAATT
>JABUQX010140913.1:7500-10000 GCA_015478945.1 Trachelipus rathkii
GAATAAATGCAAAAAAAAAAAAAAAAAAAAAAAAAATTAAAAACCCCTTAGAATTTTCCGCTGATACCAAATATGTAATTTGTTTTACTGTAGGTGTTGCCATTCTCGAGTTTCATGATGTCAGCTTTAGACACTCTGACCTAATAATAATAATAATAATAATAATAATAATAATAATAATAATAATAATAATAATAATAATAATAATAATAATAATAATAATAATAATAATAATAATAATAATAATTTAATATTTACCAATTATATTTTCATTGGAGGCACTCGGTTTTATCACTTGAATTTTTGAACAAGATTTGATAACTATCATTATTGATTTGAATACAATGAAGCTATAGAATTCTTACATATTATTTCCCTTAATAATTTTCAATTCTATCCAAATACAATAAATTCTCATAAATTCACGAAAACGAACATTTTTGACCTTTATTTTAATTTTTTAAAACTTTTCATTGATAATAATTATTAATTAAAATATTAATTATACTCTATATCTGTACTTTAGATACGATAACCTTAATTGTATAATTAACTAAACTATAAAATTTAAGATTAAACGGAAATGATAGGGTTTAAGTGCCATAGGAATAATAAATATGAGAAACTTTCTTTGCAAGTCGTTATAACAAGGATAAATATTTCCAGCTAACACAATTAATGGGATAGAAGTAAGAGCGTGATAGAAAGGAGGGAGATGAGAGAGAGAGAGAGAGAGAGAGAGAGAGAGAGAGAGAGAGAGAGAGAGAGAGAGAGAGAGAGAGAGAGAGAGAGAGAGAGAGAGAGAGAGAGGAGAGAGAGAGAGAGAGAGAGAGAGAGAGAGAGAGAGAGAGAGAGAGAGAGAGAGAGAGAGAGAAAAAAGAGAGAGAAAGAGAAAGAAAGAGAAAAAGAGAGAGAGAGAGAGGAGAGAGAGAGAGAGAGAGAGAGAGAGAGAGAGAGAGTTTTCCGATCCATAATATTAAAAGCTTACATTTATTAAATCTCTTACTCAATCTAGCTTCCGATGAAGACAATATTTTTGGAGCAATAAAATGTTAAAAAAATGTTTCAACCTTATTTAATCAGTTGCATGTTAAGAAAATATATTTTTAATTATAATAATAATAATAATAATAATAATAATAATAATAATAATAATAATAATAATAATAATAATAATAATAATAATAATAATAAAAATAATAATAATAATAATAATAATAATAATAATAATATTAATAATAATAATATTAATAATAATAATAATAAACTCAAACTTTTAATATAACCGATATATATATATATATATCAGTGGCGTACCTTGAAGATTACACTTGGGTAGGCAAAGTTATATAAATATATATATATATATATATCTATATATATATCTACATATAAATCTGCTAAATAATATATATATATATATATATATATATATATGCTGCTCTTTGCTGCTCTATATATATAAATATAACAGCCTTGCCTTGCTGTATTATATTAGTAACCTCCTAATATATATATATATAAACTTATTAACAATAATAACATATCTTATATATATATATATATATATATATATATATATATATATATATATATATATATATATAATATATATATATATATATATATATAACAAATAATAACATAATCTTTAATAACCAATAGCAACGCGTATTAATGGCCAACCTTATCATAGCCTTATATATATCTGCTAATAATAAATAAATGTATATATATATATATGTAACACTATATATATATATATATATATATATATATATATATATATGACTTCCATTTTACGTTGTGAGACCTAAATATAAACATGTACTAGCTTATTGCAGCTTTCTCTGTCGGAAGTCGTCTTTTTCTCTTACAGAATCTATGTATGACGGTAGCTACTCGAGGTTACTGAACCATCAACATATGTCGTTATAACCCTTCTTCTTAGCTCTATAGTGGGAGAGTTAAACAGCTATATTGTGTTTGGTTAATTTTTATTAAACATCATTTTTTAATATATATAAACGAGTCGCTGACCTTAAGCAAAATACATTACTTTTTAACATTTATTAATTTTCTCGATGTTTTAGGCTCGAGTCAAGTGACATCTGAGGAGAGAGAGAGAGAGAGAGAGAGAGAGAGAGAGAGAGAGAGAGAGAGAGAGAGAGAGAGAGAGAGAGAGAGAGAGAGATTATTTCTTCTATCCAAAATAAACCATAACTATGTACAATTTAACTAATAATTTTATATAAAAAAATTATATCCTAATAAAATAAATATTATATAAGGTAATAGTCGAGTTCAGGTAGATCCAGGTGCATCTGAATCATATAATTGCTATATTAAAACTACAAAAATTTAAATTACATAAATGGTATAACAAAATTATTTGAAGTGTTTTTCTACAGATTTTCGTACATTTTACGTATAAATTTAAAGAAAAATTTAAAAAATAACGTTCCGAAAATTTTAAAAGGCTAATTTGGGCGCTTTTAGC
>JABUQX010140913.1:15000-20623 GCA_015478945.1 Trachelipus rathkii
TAAGCTTCTCAGAAGAGAAAAATCATGTCCACTTCTCAGAAAGTGTGTCCATAAGTCCGAAAAACTCTAAAGTATAATTTCTTCAGGACTTAAGAGCTTTGTTGAAGACTTGTATATTGTTGCAATATTTCATTTCAGACTCCATGTAAAATCTTACAATTTTTTTTGGCTATCACATCGATTTATTATTATTAATTTAACAAAATATTATCATAACGTTCCCCTAAAAATTAATTTCTGGCAGAAAAAAAAGATGCCTCGAGTTCGGAGGCGAAATATTGCAACAATATACAAGTCTTCAACAAAGCTCTTAAGTCCTGAAGAAATGATCTCAGCAGGAATAGTTTTCTTCTTAGCTTTCAAAGGAAAAAGAATTCGACGAAGCGACTCTGAGAGGAAAGTCCAACGCTCTTACCTTTGAACCTCCAGGATGGCTGTAAGCCCCCTACTTTAGAGTTTTTCGGACTTATGGACACCCTTTCTGAGAAGTGGACATGATTTTCTTCTGGAGAAGTTTAGATGAAGTATTTTCTGTTGTGTCTTTTTATAGAACTTTTTTGACACATTTGTGAAGTTACTTTATATGTTAAATTTTAAATTTTTTTGGCTATTATACATCGTTTTATTATATTATGGAACTATTAACAAAATATTCATCATAGCCGTTCCCACAAATTAATTTCATTTCTGCCTGAAGATGCCTCGAGTTCGGAGGCGAAATATTGCAACAATATACAAGTCTTCAACAAAGCTCTTAAGTCCTGAAGAAATGATCTCAGCAGGAATAGTTTTCTTCTTAGCTTTCAAAGGAAAAAGAATTCAACGAAGCGACTCTGAGAGGAAAGTCCGACGCTCTTACCTTTGAACCTCCAGGATGGCTGTAAGCCCCCTACTTTAGAGTTTTTCGGACTTATGGACACCCTTTCTGAGAAGTGGACATGATTTTTCTTCTGGAGAAGTTTAGATGTAGTATTTTCTGTTGTGTCTTTTTATAGAACTTTTTTGACACATTTGTGAAGTTACTTTATATGTTAAATTTTAATAATAATAATAATAATAATAATAATAATAATAATAATAATAATAATAATAATAATAATAATAATAATAATAATAATAATAATAATAATAATAATAAGTAATAATAATAATAATAATAATAATAATAATAATAATAATAATAATAATAACGGGTGGTTACATTTTTATGGAATCAACACCAACATAATAGTCATAAAAATTTGTTCATATAGAAAAAAATATATAATGTTGTTCAAGAATTACAATTACAATGTCTGAATTACAATTATGGAAGAATTTCTTTAAAAAAAAAATTCAGTTTAAAAATCAAAATCTTCAAAACTGATGAAGTGTTGATTTAAAATGTGGGAAATCAAACTTATTTTCATTACAGTAGTAAAAAAATTAAGGACCTATACTCAAATGGGAAGCTTGTCCAAATGGCAGACAGGGAAAATGATCGACAGGTCAAATGGTTGACATTTGAAAAAAAATCTGAAAGTTATTTAGGGTTTCTCTAACGAATCAACATAAAACTTAACAACTTAAGCCAGCAACTTAACTTAGCAGCAACCCCTAACCTAGCCTAACCTATCCACAACCTAACCTAACCTAACTAACCTAACCTAACTAACGAATCCAACAAAGAAACTTAACAGCAACTTAACTTAACTTAGCAGCAGCAGCTTAGCAACAGCAACCACAACTGCGCTAACCTAACCTAACCTAAAGGAATCAACTTAACTTAATAACCACAGCAGCAAAGCAGCAGCTTAACTGGCTTACAACCTAACTAACCTAACTAACCTAACAGTCAACAGCAGCAACTTAGCAGCAGCCAGCAGCAACCTAACCTAACTAACTAACCCACAACCTAACGAATCCAACAAAGGCCCTAACCTAACCCTAACCACAACCTAACCTAACCTAACCTAACCTAACTCTAACCTAACCCTAACCCTAACGTCTGCGGCGAAGGTGTGCAGGAAATTTTTTTTTTGATGTCGTGTCGACCATTTGGGCTAGTTCGACGGTTTGGACGAGTAGCAGAAAATTTTGTCGACCATTTTTACCTTTTCTAAGAATTATTTTGTCGACGCTTTGGATTGGAAAAGTGAAATTTTTTTAATATCGCTTTCCGAACATTTTCCTATCGATGATTTGGGGGCAGTCTCCTATAATTGACCCTTAATGGCACTTTTCACATTCCAGTTAAGCCATTTTCTAAGCCTTCGAATTGATCAGCTATTGACCCAAATTTCATTTTGAGTAGATCGGGTTCATTCTTATAGAAGAGTATTTTTCAGGTCAAAATAATTTTTGGTCTTTCTTCCTCGATAAACTACGTGAAGTAAGTTTCCAATCATATGCCAAACAAATATAGGTGGTTTAGTCTCTTTCATTCTATAGTTTTCTATAATCCTTTGTCCTATAACGTTTAATAATAATTTTACCTTATTTTTGAAAAACACATTCTAATAAATATTTTGTTAATCCAGAAATCCGTAAAAATAAAAATTTTAGATTTCTCAAATACAACTTACTTACTTAAAAAATATAAGAAACAAAATTAATAATTGTTTAGGAAAGAGGAGAGAAGAACGGGCGAATAAATATGATGAAATTGGATATAAAATTTCGAGAATTTTTGTAGGATATATTAAAGTTTAAAGCTTAGCATGCTTAACTTAAAACTTAGAATAGAAAAAAGAGTACGAGAGATACTGTATTATAATATAATATAATATATATATATATATATATATATATGTATATATATATTATATATATATAATATATATGTATATATAATATATAATATGTAATATATACCCATGCTATAATATATATATATATATGTATATAATATAATTATATGATCTTAAATATAATAATAATAATATATATATATATATTATATATATATATATATATATATATATAGCATATATATATAATATATATATATATAATATATATATATATATATGCTGTAACTATCAGTGGCTCGTGGTCGGAATTCTTGGTAGGCGAAAGATCCAGTATATATATATATATATATATATATATATATATATATAGACCTACATATATATATATATCACCAATATATATATATATATATATATATATATATATAGCATATATATATATATTGCTGCTACTTAATATATACTTATATATATATATATATATATGAAAATTCATATTTTTTGTACTTACATTTATTTATAAAGAAGATCAATTTTCTTTCTTTATCAATTTTTAAAAAAACTATAACTGCTACTAGGATTGTGGCCTATACAGAGTTTGCGAGCCTTTAAGAAACCGAAATTATTTTTTTGACTCAAAGTAAAGTTACACTGATCGCTATATTAAAGGGAATCGAGTTGATATTCGTCGGCAGCAACAGAGAGCCTTCGAACGAAATTATATATATATATATATATATATATATATTTATCTATATATATACACACATATATATATATCTTTCTATAACCGCTCTCTCTTGCTATCTTATATATATATATATATATATATATATATATACTTAACTTAACCTCATAACTATATATATATATATATATAACATATATATATACTGCGCCCTTGCTGCTATGTACTTGCTGCTGTAATAACTTATATGTATGCTGCTACTTTACTACCTGCATATATATATAACATATATATATATATATATATATATATAGTAATAACTTATATATATATATATATATGCTGACTTTTTAATATTTTTTGGGTTCACTAAGGCAAGTAGGCTTTGCTTACTCTGCCTAATTTCAAAAGCCGCCACTGATCGCCGCCATATATATATATATATATATATATATATATATGCTTATATATATATATATAACTATATATATATATATATATATATATATATATAAATATATATATATATATATATATATATATATATATATAACTATATATATATATATATATATATATATATATATATATATATATATAAATATAATAAAGAAAGATAAAAGAGAAACTTATTTTGTATATATATATATATATGTATATATATATATAACAATATATATATATATATATATATATAATGATAATAAAAAACAAGATTAAGGCAGAAACGCTTATTGTGTAAATTTCAAAGAAGCCGAATCGAAATGTCGTCCTTTAAATCTACATATTAAAGCTCATAGATTTTTCTAACAAACTTATAATAGATTCTTAATATTTAATATGTATTTGATTAAAAAATTTGTGTATCTTAATATTATTTGTAAACTCTCTTTCAGTAATACGGTTTATGTAAAAGAATGTTTTCTCTGATCATGAAGCAATATGGGAATTGAAAATATTAAGATTAATCAAAATGAATAAAAATCACAATATATAAACAATTTCATAGATGTTAACTAACACAAGGGACTGGTTTAGTGGTAAGTGAAAATTGAAATTTTCAAATTAGAGTTAAAACATTTTGACCCTCTGCCAGAAAATGTGAAAAAATAATTTGCACAAAGAGATTTTTTAAATTTTTGAATATTGTTTACATGAATTATAAATCCCAAAACTTTATTTAATGCACATCTAAATGTTGTAGTTTATTTTTATATACATCTACTCATAATATAATTGAATGCTCAATTTGAGATCAGGTGTAAAACTGCTTCAGGTTTTCAGAAAATGTTCTAAAGTCGAAATTGATTCAAGTTTTGTATCTCTCGCCAAATCATATCTACTCCGAAAATTTCATAACAATCGGATGACTATTGAAAAAATTAGAGCAATTTTCAATATTTAATAAAATAAAAGATTCTTGACCATGACTCACAGTTAATTACATAATTTATTCCTTTAAAAATTTTTGGAGATTGAAGAATTTAGCTTAAGTTTAATATCAACAAATTATGGTTCAAAAATAGAAGTAGCGTATCATCTTTTTCAGTTGAATGTCAATTTCTTTTTGAGTTGTAGATGTTGCCAGCTTGACTAAACATCTCTTCACTGAAGACAAAAATGGAGAATAGAATAAATACTTACTGAAAAGTCTAAAAGATACGAGTTTATTAAAGTTTCATAAATTTTGGATAGTGGGGTTAGTTATACTTGTAAACTAATTGAGATAAGTACTTGACAAAGCAGGATGTATTGTTAAAACACATGCTGTTATATAACTGTTATAAAATAACATCTTTTCAAAATTTTTGAGTCCGGATCTTTCGACCTTTGGGCAAACTTATAGCCGAAATTACAACATAACAAATATATATATATATATATATATATATATATATATATATATATATATATATATATATATATATATATGGTATATAAAGATATGAAGGAAAAGTGATATCCAAACATACCAACATAGTTACATGAACACCCCCTCCTTGAATAGGGCTTTGCCCGTGAGCGGTGGTGATAACTGTAAAAATATATATATATATATATATATATATATATATATATATATATATATATATATATATATACTAATAATATATAATATATATATATATAACTATATATATACAAATATATACTATATATAACTTAACTTATATATATATATATATATACTTATCCTCTGGTG
>JABUQX010140914.1:12500-15000 GCA_015478945.1 Trachelipus rathkii
AAACTGTATTACAGATCTTGAATGAAAGTTCCACCTGGTTGAGATTGAGCGAGGTAGCAAAGATTTTTGAAGATGTTATCCTTCCCACATCATTTTTCAAAGCTTTACGTAAAGCAAAAAATACATATTACAATAAAACCAACACTAAAAACACCTTTAAATCTTTTCTCCCCTTACCTACACAAATACATAACTCTGTTAAAAAATCTTACCAAACACCATCAATATCACCACCTCCAATACCCTCCCTTTTAAGTACATTCTCAAACCTCACACACACATCATAATCCCTCTACTTCACAATGCATTTACAAGATCCCTTGCCTTAACTGTAATAGCTCTTATATTGGAGAAACTCATGACTTCCATCGCAGACAATATTAACACAAATATGATCTTACAGACAACCCACTCTGCCCTCACCATACATAGAGCCTCCCAAAACCAAACAATAGATATCACTCACATGACACCTATAATTAACATAGAACATCTACACCTTAGAAAACTTACCGAATCTTTCTGTATAAACAACACAAAAAACTTTAACATACAAAAAAACGAGCTCCTAATTGATCCCATCTTAAACAACATCTTAAACTCCACACCATTTTTTAAGAAATTAATCCCAAAACTTTCTAATATTACTTGATTTTTAGATTCTTTATATTAATTAGTTAATTTTTAGATTTATAATTTAGTTCTTTATGTAACACATCTGACAGAGGGCCTCCTTAGGCTGAAAGCTAATGTGAATAGACTCTACTAAATAAATTAGTACAATATTTTAAAAATTTAAAAGGATTTTGAAATCCTTCCTTTAGTTTATTTTTTACCTTAAAGGCATTTACCATTATAAATATTATAAAGCGTCTCAAGCTTTACCTTTAAATATATATATATATATATATATAAAGATATATATATATATATATATATTTCTAATATGTAATAATAATATATATATAATAATAATAATATATATATATATATATATATATATATATATATATAATAACAAATATATATATATATATATATGTATATATATATATATATATATGTTTATAATAATATATATATATATATATATATATATATATATATAATCGTGCCAATATATAAGGGTAAAGGAGATTCTGGTAAATGTGAAAATTACAGGGGCATATCCCTGATAAACCACATAGTAAAGGTATATGAAAGAATGTTGGAGAGAAGACTGAGAGGGAAAGTAGAGGCAAAGTTGGGAGAGGAGCAGCACGGGTACAGGAAGAATAGGGGAACAACAGATCTGGTCTTTAGTTTAAGACAGATTGCAGAGAAGACATGGGAATTCAATGTTGGGGTGAGTGTGGCCTTCGTGGATTTGCAAAAGGCCTTTGATTCAGTGCCTAGAGATAGGTTGTGGAGATGTCTAGAAGAAGAATATGGAGTTACGGGGAGAATGCTCAATGCAATTAAGAGCTTGTACGAGGTGTGTAAGTGCAAGGTGAGGACTGGACATGAAAATGATAAGTGGTTTCAAGTGAGAACAGGGGTGAAGCAGGGGAGTGTGTTATCGCCCCTGTTGTTCATTGCATATTTAGATAAGGTTATAAGTAATTTTAAAGCAGGGTGGGATAAAAGCATTGAATGGAGTATTTTGGCATACACCGACGATATAGCTTTCTGGAGCGTGAAGGAGGAAGACATGGCAGAGGGACTGGAAAGGTGGAATATGTGTTTCGAAGAGGGAGGCCTGAAAATGAATAAGGAGAAGACGGTGTTTATAAGAATAAATAGAGAGAGATAGAGAAGGTTTAAATATCCAGATAGATGGCAGCAACATAAAAGAGGTAGAAAGTTTTAAGTATTTAGGAAGTGTGTTCGGAAACAGGGGAGGAGTTGGGGAAGATATCGCCGAAAGGATAGGAAGATACGGAAGAAGCGTGAGCGTTTTCTATCCTTTGCTGAAGAATCAGAATGTGCCCCTGCAGGTGAAAAAAATCATTTTTGAGAGTGTTTTGACTCCCATATTGATGTATGGTGCGGAGAGTTGGACGACCAACGTATCCACAAGAAGCAGAATACAAGCAGCGGAGATGAGGCCTTTGAGGGTAATGCTGGGAAAGACCAGAAGAGATAGAGTGAGAAATGAACATATACGAGAGAGAGCAGGGGTATGTGAGATGAGAAATAAGATAGAAAAGGCACAACTGAGGTGGCTGGGACATCTAGAGAGGATGGGGGAGGAGAGAGTGGCGAAAAGGTCTTGGGAGTGGAGGCCCGGAGGCAGGAGACCGAGGGGGAGGCCGAGAAGAAGGTGGAGAGATGAAGTAGAAGAGGTACTGGAGAGGCATAACTTCCCGAACATCATGGAATTGAGAAGAGGTGGAGACTTCGAAGATAGAGACGGATGGAGGATGAGACTACACACACTGACAGGCAGATAAATGCCTTCCTGGGAGTTGAAGTTATTATAGAGTTATTATATATATATATATATATATATATATATATA